>JANJXV010002163.1:0-44528 GCA_024803745.1 Megascapheus bottae
CTATGACTTCACACACTTCAATTCTATGAATTGTCACACCTCCACTCTGTGACTTCACTAACCTCCATTCTGTGACTTCACGCACCTCCATTGTGAGTTCACACACCTCCATTCTGTGACTTCACACACCTCCATTCTGTGACTTCACGCACCTCCATTCCATGACTTCACACACCTCCATTGTGACTTCACACACCATGATACTATGATTTCACACACCTCCATTCTGACTTCACACACCTCCATTCTATGCCTTCACACAACGCCATTCTGACTTCACACAGCTCCATTCTGTGACTTCACAAACCTCCATTCTATGACTTCACAAACCTCCATTCTGTGACTTCACACACCTCCATTCTATTTCTTCACACACTTCCATTGCGACGTCACACACCTCCATTTTATGAGTTCATACACCTCCATTCTATGATTTCTCACACCTCCATTCTGACTTCACACACCTCCATTCTATGACTTCACAGACCTCGAATCTGTGACTTCACTCATCTCAACCCTATGACTTCACACTTCTCCATTCTATGACTTCCCACACCTCCTTTCTATGACTTCACCCACCTCCATTCAGTGACTTCACACCTCCATTCTGACTTCACACACCTCCATTCTGTGACTTCACACACCTCCATTCTATGACTTCACACATCTCCATTCTATGACTTCACACACATCCATTGTATGACTTCACACACGTCCATTCTTTGCCTTCACACACCTCTATTCTATGACTTCACACACCTTCATTCTTTCTTCACAAACATCCATTCTTTGACTTCACACACATCCATTCTATGACTTCACACACATCCATTATGTGACTTCACAAGCCTCCCTTCTGTGTTCACACACCTCAATTCTGTGACTTCACACACCTCCATTCTGACTTCACACACCTCCATTCTATGACTTCACACACCTCCATTCTATGACTTCACACACCTGCATTCTGTGACTTCACACACCTCCATTCTATGACTTCACACACCTCCATTGTGATTTCACACACCTCCGTTCTATGAGTTCACACACCTCCATTCTGATTTCAAACACCTCAATTCTATGACTTCACACACCTCCATTCTGACTTCACACACCTCCATTCTGTTACTTCAAACACCTCCATTCTATGATTTCAGACACCTCCACTGTATGATTTCACACACCTCCATTCTATGACTTCACACACCTCCATTATATGACTTCACTCATCTCCATTATGAATTCACACACCTCCATTCTGTGACTTCTCACACCTCCATTCTGACTTCACACACCTCCATTCTATGACTTCACTCACCTCCATTCTGAATTCACACACCTCCATTCTGTGACTTCTCACACCTCTATTCTGACTTCACACACCTCCATTCTATGAGTTCAAACACCTCCATTCTATGAGTTCACACACCTTCATTTTGACTTCACACACCTCCATTCTATGACTTCACACACCTTCATTCTTACTTCACAAACATCCATTCTATGACTTCACACACCTCCATTCTACGACTTCACACACCTCCATTATGTGACTTCACAAACCTCCATTCTGTGTTCACACACCTTAATTCTGTGACTTCACACACCTCCAATCTGTCTTCACACACCTCCATTCTATGACTTCACACACCTCCATTCTATGACTTCACACACCTCCATTCTGTGACTTCACACACCTCCATTCTATGACTTCACACAGCTCCATTCTATGACTTCACACAACTCCATTCTGTGACGTCACACACCTCAATTCTTTGACTTCATTCACCTTCATTCTTACTTCACAAACATCCATTCTATGACTTCACACACCTCCATTCTATGATTTCACACACCTCAATTTTGTGACTTCACACACCTCCATTCTATGATTTCACACACCTCCATTCTGACTTCACACACCTCCATTCTATGACTTCACACACCTCCATTCTGACTTCACACAGCTCCATTCTGTGAGTTCACAAAACTCCTTTCTATGATTTCACACACCTCCATACTATGACTTCCCACACCTCCATCTATGACTTCACACACCTCCATTCTGAGTTCACACACCTCCATTCTATGACTTCACACACTTCCATTCTATGACTTCACACACCTCCATTCTGTTACTTCACACACCTCTATTGTGAGTTCAAACACCTCCATTCTGTGACTTCACACACCTCCGTTCTGTGATTTCACACACCTCCATTCTATGAATTCACACACCTCCATTCTATGACTTCACACACCTCAATTCTGTGACTTCACACACATCCATTCTATGACTTCACACATCTCTATTCTATGACATCACACTCCTCCATTCTATGACTTAACACACCTCAATTCTGTGACTTCACACACCTCCATTCTATGACTTCACACACCTCCATTTTGACTTCACACACCTCTATTCTATGACTTCACACACCTCCATTCTGATTTCACACAGCTCCATTCTGTGACTTCACAAAACTCCATTCTATGATTTCACACACCTCCATACTATGACTTCACACACCTACATCTATGACTTCACACACCACCTTCTATGACTTCACACAACTCCATTCTGAGTTCACACACCTCCATTCTGTGACTTCACACACCTCCATTCTGACTTCACACAGCTCCATTCTGTGAGTTCACAAAACTCCTTTCTATGATTTCACACACTTCCATACTATGACTTCACACACCTCCATTCTGACTTCACACACCTCTATTCTGTGTCTCCACATACCTCAATTCTGTGACTTCACACACTTCCATTCTGACTTCACACACCTCCACTCTATGACTTCACACACCTCCATTCTATGATTCACCCAGCTCCATTCTATGACTTCACACCCCTGCATTCTGTGACTTCACACACCTCAATTCTATGACTTCACACACGTCAATTCTGACTTCACACACCTCCCTTCTGTGAATTCAAACACCTCCATTCTATGATTTCAGACACCTCCATTGTATGATTTCACACACCTCCATTCTATGATTCACACACCTCCATTCTATGACTTCACTCACATCCATTCTGAATTCACACACCTCCATTCTGTGACTTCTCACACCTCCATTCTGACTTCACACACATCCATTTCATGACTTCACACACCTCCATTCTGTGAATTCACACACCTCCATTCTATGAGT
The DNA here is from genome assembly GCA_024803745.1 of Megascapheus bottae. Taxonomy (NCBI): domain Eukaryota; kingdom Metazoa; phylum Chordata; class Mammalia; order Rodentia; family Geomyidae; genus Megascapheus; species Megascapheus bottae. The sequence goes on from JANJXV010002163.1 coordinate 3,175, forward strand.
TCACACACCTTCATTTTGACTTCAAACAACTCCATTCTATGACTTCATACACCTTCATTCTTACTTCAGAAACATCCATTCTTTGACTTCACACACCTCCATTATATGACTTCACAAACCTCCATTCTGTGACTTCACACCCCGCCATTCTGAGTTCACACACCTCCATTCTGTGACTTCACACACCTCCATTCTTCCTTCACACACCTCCATTCTATGACTTCACACACTTAAATTCTTTGACTTCACACACCACCATTCTGTGACTTCATACACCTGCATTGTGAGTTCACACACCTCCATTCTGTGACTTCACACACCTCCATTCTATGACTTCACACACGTCCATTCTGTGACTTCACACTCCTCCATTCTGAGTTCACCCTCCTCCATTCTATGAATTCACACACCTCCATTCTGTGATTTCACACACCTCCATTCTATGACTTCACACACCTCCATTCTGCGACTTCACACACCTCCATTCTGAGTTCTCACACCTCCATTCTGTGACTTCAAACACCTCCATTCTGTGACTTCACACACCTCTATTGTTTGATTTCACACACCTCCATTCTTTGACTTCTCACACCTCCATTCCATGACTTCACACACCTCCATTCTATGAGTTCACACACCTCCATTCTATGAGTTCACACAACTTCATTTTGACTTCACACATCTCCATTCTTTGACTTCACACACCTTCATTCTTAGTTCAGAAATATCCATTTTATGAGTTCACACACCTCCATTATATGACTTCACAAACCTCCATTCTGTGACTTCACACACCTCCATTCTAGGACTTCACACACCTCCATTATGTGCCTTCACACACCTCCCTTCTGTGACTTCACACACCTCCATTCTATGACTTCACACACCTTCATTGTATGACTTCGCACACCTCCATTCTATGACTTCACACACTTCCATTCTATGATTTCACATACCTTCATGCGATGACTTCACACACCTCCATTCTGTGACTTCACACACCTCCATCTGAGTTCACACACCTCCATTCTGTGACTTCACAAACCTCTATTCTATGATTTCACCCACCTCCATTCTATGACTTCACACACCTCCATTTTAGGACGTCACACACCTCCATTTTGACTTCACACACTTCCATTCTGTGACTTCACACACCTCCATTCTATGACTTCACACAATTCCATTGTGACGTCACACACCTCCATTCTATGAGTTCACACACCTACATTCTATGACTTCACACACCTTCATTCGACTTCACACACCTCTACTCTATGACTTCACACACCTCTATTGTTTGACTTCACACACCTCCATTGTATGACTTCATACCTTCATTCTTCAGAAACATCCATTCTATGACATCACACACCTCCTTTATATGACTTCACACACCTCAGTTATGTGACTTCACACACCTCCATTATATGACGTCACATAACTACGTTCTATGACTTCACACACCTCCATTCTATGACTTCACACACCTCCATTCTGTGACTTCACACACCTACATTCTATGACTTCACACACTTTCATTCTTACTTCACAAACATACATTCTATGACTTCACACACCTCCCTTCTATGACTTCACACACCTCCATTCTTTGACTTCACACACCTCCATTCTGTGACTTCGCACACCTCCATTCTGTGATTTCACACAGCTCCGTTCTGTGACTTCACACACCTCCATTCTCCGACTTCACACACCTCCATTCTATGACTTCACACATCCATTTTGACTTCACACACCTCCAATATATAACTTCAATCACCTCAATTCTGTGACTTCACACACCTCCATTCTATGAATTCATACCCGTCCATTCTGTGACTTCACACACCTCCATTCTTTGACTTCACACACCTCCATTCTGTGACTTCACCCACCTCCATTCTGGGACTTCCCACACCTCTATTCTCCGACTTCACACCCCTCCAATTTGACTTCACATACCTCCATTCTATGACTTAACACACCTCAATTCTGTGACTTCACACACCTCCATTCTGTGACTTCACAAACCTCCATTCTATGATTTCACACACCTCCAATCTATGACTTCACACACCTACATTTTATGACTTCACACACCTACATTTTATGACGTCACACACCTCCATTTTGACTTCACACACCTCCATTATGTGACTCCACACACCTCCCTTCTATGACTTCACACACCTCCATTCTATGACTTCACACACTTCCATTCTATGACTTCACACACCGCCATTCCGTGACTTCACACACCTGCATTGTGAGTTCCCACACCTCCATTCTGTGACTTCACACACCTCCATTCTGCGATTTCACACACCTCCATTCTGAGATCACACACTTCCATTCTATGAATTCACACACCTCCATGCTCACACACCTCCATTCTATGACTTCACACAACTCCATTCTGTGACTTCACACATCTCCATTCTGAGTTCACACACCTCCATTCTGTGAATTCACACACCTCCATTCTATGACTTCACACACCTCAATTCTGTGAGTTCACACACCTCCATTCTATGACTTCACACACCTTCATTCTTAGTTCAGAAATATCCATTTTATGAGTTCACACACCTCCATTATATGACTTCACAAACCTCCATTCTGTGACTTCACACACCTCCATTCTAGGACTTCACACACCTCCATTATGTGCCTTCACACACCTCCCTTCTGTGACTTCACACACCTCCATTCTATGACCTCACACACCTTCATTGTATGACTTCGCACACCTCCATTCTATGACTTCACACACTTCCATTCTATGATTTCACATACCTTCATGCGATGACTTCACATACCTCCATTCTGTGACTTCACACACCTCCATCTGAGTTCACACACCTCCATTCTGTGACTTCACAAACCTCTATTCTATGATTTCACCCACCTCCATTCTATGACTTCACACACCTCCATTTTAGGACGTCACACACCTCCATTTTGACTTCACACACTTCCATTCTGTGACTTCACACACCTCCATTCTATGACTTCACACAATTCCATTGTGACGTCACACACCTCCATTCTATGAGTTCACACACCTACATTCTATGACTTCACACACCTTCATTCGACTTCACACACCTCTACTCTATGACTTCACACACCTCTATTGTTTGACTTCACACACCTCCATTGTATGACTTCATACCTTCATTCTTCAGAAACATCCATTCTATGACTTCACACACCTCCATTATATGACTTCACACACCTCCGTTATGTGACTTCACACACCTCCATTATATGACGTCACATAACTACGTTCTATGACTTCACACACCTCCATTCTATGACTTCACACACCTCCATTCTGTGACTTCACACACCTACATTCTATGACTTCACACACCTTCATTCTTACTTCACAAACATACATTCTATGACTTCACACACCTCCCTTCTATGACTTCACACACCTCCATTCTTTGACTTCACACACCTCCATTCTGTGACTTCGCACACCTCCATTCTGTGATTTCACACAGCTCCATTCTGTGACTTCACACACCTCCATTCTCCGACTTCACACACCTCCATTCTATGACTTCACACATCCATTTTGACTTCACACACCTCCAATATATAACTTCAAACACCTCAATTCTGTGACTTCACACACCTCCATTCTATGAATTCATACCCGTCCATTCTGTGACTTCACACACCTCCATTCTTTGACTTCACACACCTCCATTCTGTGACTTCACCCACCTCCATTCTGGGACTTCCCACACCTCTATTCTCCGACTTCACACCCCTCCAATTTGACTTCACATACCTCCATTCTATGACTTAAAACACCTCAATTCTGTGACTTCACACACCTCCATTCTGTGACTTCACAAACCTCCATTCTATGATTTCACACACCTCCAATCTATGACTTCACACACCTACATTTTATGACTTCACACACCTACATTTTATGACGTCACACACCTCCATTTTGATTTCACACACCTCAATTATGTGACTCCACACACCTCCCTTCTATGACTTCACACACCTCCATTCTATGACTTCATACACTTCCATTCTATGACATCACACACCGCCATTCCGTGACTTCACACACCTGCATTGTGAGTTCCCACACCTCCATTCTGTGACTTCACACACCTCCATTCTGCGATTTCACACACCTCCATTCTGAGATCACACACTTCCATTCTATGAATTCACACACCTCCATGCTCACACACCTCCATTCTATGACTTCACACAACTCCATTCTGTGACTTCACACATCTCCATTCTGAGTTCACACACCTCCATTCTGTGACTTCACACACCTCCATTCTGTGACTTCACACACCTCCATTCTATGACTTCACACACCTCAATTCTGTGAGTTCACACACCTCCATTCTATGACTTCACACACCTTCATTGTATGACTTCGCACACCTCCATTCTATGACTTCACACACTTCCATTCTATGATTTCACATACCTTCATACGATGACTTCACACACCTCCATTCGGTGACTTCACAAACCTCTATTCTATGATTTCACACACCTCCATTCTATGACTTCACACACCTCCATTTTAGGACGTCACACACCTCCATTTTGACTTCACACACTTCCATTCTGTGACTTCACACACCTCCATTCTATGACTTCACACACTTCCATTGGGACGTCACACACCTCCATTCTATGAGTTCACACACCTACATTCTATGACTTCACACACCTTCATTCGACTTCACAAACCTCTATTCTATGACTTCACAAACCTCGAATCTGTGCCTTCCCACACCTCCTTTCTATGACTACACACCTCCATTCTGACTTCACACACCACCATTACGTGACTTAACACACCTCCATTATATGACGTCACACACCTCCGTTCTATGACTTCACACACCTCCATTCTATGACTTCACACACTTAAATTCTATGAATTCACACACCTCCATTCTGTGATTTCACACAGCTCCATTCTTTGACTTCACCTACCTCCATTCTGAGTTCACACCCCTCCATTCTGTGACTTCACACACCTTCATTCTGTGACTTCACACACCTCCATTCTATGATTTCACACACCTCTATTCTATGACTTCGCACACCTCAATTCTGTGATTTCACACACCTCCATTCTATGACTTCACACACCTCCATTGTGACCTCACACACCACGATTCTATGATTTCACACACTTCCATTTTGACTTCACACACCTCCATTCTATGCCTTCACTCACTGCCATTCTGACTTCACACAGCTTCATTGTGACACTTCACAAACCTCTATTCTATGATTTCACACACCTCCATACTATGACTTCACACATGTCCATCTATGACTTCACACACCTCCATTCTTACTTCACACACCTCCATTCTATGAGTTAACACATCTCCATTCTATGACTTCACACACCTCCATTCTGACTTCACACACCTCCATTCTATGACTTCATAGACCTCGAATCTGTGAATTCACTCACCTCCACTCTATGACTTCACACTCCTCCATTCTATGACTTCCCACACCTCCTTTCTATGACTTCACCCAACTCCATTCAGCGACTTCACACCTCCATTCTGACTTCACACACCTCCATGCTGTGACTTCACACACCTCCATTCTATGACTTCACACACCTCCATTCTATGACTTCACACACCTCCATTCTTTGACTTCACACACCACTATTCTATGACTTCACACACATTCATTCTTACTTCACAAACATTTATTCTATGACTTCACACACCTCCATTCTACGACTTCACACACCTCCATTATGTGACTTCACAAACCTCCATTCTGTGTTCACACACCTTAATTCTGTGACTTCACACACCTCCAATCTGTCTTCACACACCTCCATTCTATGACTTCACACACCTCCATTCTATGACTTCACACACTTCCATTCTGTGACTTCACACACCTCCATTCTATGACTTCACACAGCTCCATTCTAAGACTTCACACAACTCCATTCTGTGACGTCACACACCTCAATTCTTTGACTTCATTCACCTTCATTCTTACTTCACAAACATTCATTCCATGACTTCACACACTTCCATTCTATGATTTCACACACCTCAATTTTGTGACTTCACACTCCTCCATTCTATGATTTCACACACCTCCATTGTGACTTCACACACCTCCATTCTATAGTTCACACACCTCCATTCTGACTTCACACACCTCCATTCTATGACTTCACACACCTCCATTCTGACTTCACACAGCTCCATTCTGTGAGTTCACAAAACTCCTTTCTATGATTTCACACACCTCCATACTATGACTTCACACACCTACATCTATGACTTCACACACCACCTTCTATGACTTCACACAACTCCATTCTGAGTTCACACACCTCCATTCTGTGACTTCACACACCTCCATTCTGACTTCACACAGCTCCATTCTGTGAGTTCACAAAACTCCTTTCTATGATTTCACACACTTCCATACTATGACTTCACACACCTCCATTCTGACTTCACACACCTCTATTCTGTGTCTTCACATACCTCAATTCTGTGACTTCACACACTTCCATTCTGACTTCACACACCTCCACTCTATGACTTCACACACCTCCATTCTATGATTCACCCAGCTCCATTCTATGACTTCACACCCCTGCATTCTGTGACTTCACACACCTCAATTCTATGACTTCACACACGTCAATTCTGACTTCACACACCTCCCTTCTGTGAATTCAAACACCTCCATTCTATGATTTCAGACACCTCCATTGTATGATTTCACACACCTCCATTCTATGATTCACACACCTCCATTCTATGACTTCACTCACATCCATTCTGAATTCACACACCTCCATTCTGTGACTTCTCACACCTCCATTCTGACTTCACACACATCCATTTCATGACTTCACACACCTCCATTCTGTGAATTCACACACCTCCATTCTATGAGTTCACACACCTTCATTTTGACTTCAAACAACTCCATTCTATGACTTCATACACCTTCATTCTTACTTCAGAAACATCCATTCTTTGACTTCACACACCTCCATTATATGACTTCACAAACCTCCATTCTGTGACTTCACACCCCGCCATTCTGAGTTCACACACCTCCATTCTGTGACTTCACACACCTCCATTCTTCCTTCACACACCTCCATTCTATGACTTCACACACTTAAATTCTTTGACTTCACACACCACCATTCTGTGACTTCATACACCTGCATTGTGAGTTCACACACCTCCATTCTGTGACTTCACACACCTCCATTCTATGACTTCACACACGTCCATTCTGTGACTTCACACTCCTCCATTCTGAGTTCACCCTCCTCCATTCTATGAATTCACACACCTCCATTCTGTGATTTCACACACCTCCATTCTATGACTTCACACACCTCCATTCTGCGACTTCACACACCTCCATTCTGAGTTCTCACACCTCCATTCTGTGACTTCAAACACCTCCATTCTGTGACTTCACACACCTCTATTGTTTGATTTCACACACCTCCATTCTTTGACTTCTCACACCTCCATTCCATGACTTCACACACCTCCATTCTATGAGTTCACACACCTCCATTCTATGAGTTCACACAACTTCATTTTGACTTCACACATCTCCATTCTTTGACTTCACACACCTTCATTCTTAGTTCAGAAATATCCATTTTATGAGTTCACACACCTCCATTATATGACTTCACAAACCTCCATTCTGTGACTTCACACACCTCCATTCTAGGACTTCACACACCTCCATTATGTGCCTTCACACACCTCCCTTCTGTGACTTCACACACCTCCATTCTATGACTTCACACACCTTCATTGTATGACTTCGCACACCTCCATTCTATGACTTCACACACTTCCATTCTATGATTTCACATACCTTCATGCGATGACTTCACACACCTCCATTCTGTGACTTCACACACCTCCATCTGAGTTCACACACCTCCATTCTGTGACTTCACAAACCTCTATTCTATGATTTCACCCACCTCCATTCTATGACTTCACACACCTCCATTTTAGGACGTCACACACCTCCATTTTGACTTCACACACTTCCATTCTGTGACTTCACACACCTCCATTCTATGACTTCACACAATTCCATTGTGACGTCACACACCTCCATTCTATGAGTTCACACACCTACATTCTATGACTTCACACACCTTCATTCGACTTCACACACCTCTACTCTATGACTTCACACACCTCTATTGTTTGACTTCACACACCTCCATTGTATGACTTCATACCTTCATTCTTCAGAAACATCCATTCTATGACATCACACACCTCCTTTATATGACTTCACACACCTCAGTTATGTGACTTCACACACCTCCATTATATGACGTCACATAACTACGTTCTATGACTTCACACACCTCCATTCTATGACTTCACACACCTCCATTCTGTGACTTCACACACCTACATTCTATGACTTCACACACTTTCATTCTTACTTCACAAACATACATTCTATGACTTCACACACCTCCCTTCTATGACTTCACACACCTCCATTCTTTGACTTCACACACCTCCATTCTGTGACTTCGCACACCTCCATTCTGTGATTTCACACAGCTCCGTTCTGTGACTTCACACACCTCCATTCTCCGACTTCACACACCTCCATTCTATGACTTCACACATCCATTTTGACTTCACACACCTCCAATATATAACTTCAATCACCTCAATTCTGTGACTTCACACACCTCCATTCTATGAATTCATACCCGTCCATTCTGTGACTTCACACACCTCCATTCTTTGACTTCACACACCTCCATTCTGTGACTTCACCCACCTCCATTCTGGGACTTCCCACACCTCTATTCTCCGACTTCACACCCCTCCAATTTGACTTCACATACCTCCATTCTATGACTTAACACACCTCAATTCTGTGACTTCACACACCTCCATTCTGTGACTTCACAAACCTCCATTCTATGATTTCACACACCTCCAATCTATGACTTCACACACCTACATTTTATGACTTCACACACCTACATTTTATGACGTCACACACCTCCATTTTGACTTCACACACCTCCATTATGTGACTCCACACACCTCCCTTCTATGACTTCACACACCTCCATTCTATGACTTCACACACTTCCATTCTATGACTTCACACACCGCCATTCCGTGACTTCACACACCTGCATTGTGAGTTCCCACACCTCCATTCTGTGACTTCACACACCTCCATTCTGCGATTTCACACACCTCCATTCTGAGATCACACACTTCCATTCTATGAATTCACACACCTCCATGCTCACACACCTCCATTCTATGACTTCACACAACTCCATTCTGTGACTTCACACATCTCCATTCTGAGTTCACACACCTCCATTCTGTGAATTCACACACCTCCATTCTATGACTTCACACACCTCAATTCTGTGAGTTCACACACCTCCATTCTATGACTTCACACACCTTCATTCTTAGTTCAGAAATATCCATTTTATGAGTTCACACACCTCCATTATATGACTTCACAAACCTCCATTCTGTGACTTCACACACCTCCATTCTAGGACTTCACACACCTCCATTATGTGCCTTCACACACCTCCCTTCTGTGACTTCACACACCTCCATTCTATGACCTCACACACCTTCATTGTATGACTTCGCACACCTCCATTCTATGACTTCACACACTTCCATTCTATGATTTCACATACCTTCATGCGATGACTTCACATACCTCCATTCTGTGACTTCACACACCTCCATCTGAGTTCACACACCTCCATTCTGTGACTTCACAAACCTCTATTCTATGATTTCACCCACCTCCATTCTATGACTTCACACACCTCCATTTTAGGACGTCACACACCTCCATTTTGACTTCACACACTTCCATTCTGTGACTTCACACACCTCCATTCTATGACTTCACACAATTCCATTGTGACGTCACACACCTCCATTCTATGAGTTCACACACCTACATTCTATGACTTCACACACCTTCATTCGACTTCACACACCTCTACTCTATGACTTCACACACCTCTATTGTTTGACTTCACACACCTCCATTGTATGACTTCATACCTTCATTCTTCAGAAACATCCATTCTATGACTTCACACACCTCCATTATATGACTTCACACACCTCCGTTATGTGACTTCACACACCTCCATTATATGACGTCACATAACTACGTTCTATGACTTCACACACCTCCATTCTATGACTTCACACACCTCCATTCTGTGACTTCACACACCTACATTCTATGACTTCACACACCTTCATTCTTACTTCACAAACATACATTCTATGACTTCACACACCTCCCTTCTATGACTTCACACACCTCCATTCTTTGACTTCACACACCTCCATTCTGTGACTTCGCACACCTCCATTCTGTGATTTCACACAGCTCCATTCTGTGACTTCACACACCTCCATTCTCCGACTTCACACACCTCCATTCTATGACTTCACACATCCATTTTGACTTCACACACCTCCAATATATAACTTCAAACACCTCAATTCTGTGACTTCACACACCTCCATTCTATGAATTCATACCCGTCCATTCTGTGACTTCACACACCTCCATTCTTTGACTTCACACACCTCCATTCTGTGACTTCACCCACCTCCATTCTGGGACTTCCCACACCTCTATTCTCCGACTTCACACCCCTCCAATTTGACTTCACATACCTCCATTCTATGACTTAAAACACCTCAATTCTGTGACTTCACACACCTCCATTCTGTGACTTCACAAACCTCCATTCTATGATTTCACACACCTCCAATCTATGACTTCACACACCTACATTTTATGACTTCACACACCTACATTTTATGACGTCACACACCTCCATTTTGATTTCACACACCTCAATTATGTGACTCCACACACCTCCCTTCTATGACTTCACACACCTCCATTCTATGACTTCATACACTTCCATTCTATGACATCACACACCGCCATTCCGTGACTTCACACACCTGCATTGTGAGTTCCCACACCTCCATTCTGTGACTTCACACACCTCCATTCTGCGATTTCACACACCTCCATTCTGAGATCACACACTTCCATTCTATGAATTCACACACCTCCATGCTCACACACCTCCATTCTATGACTTCACACAACTCCATTCTGTGACTTCACACATCTCCATTCTGAGTTCACACACCTCCATTCTGTGACTTCACACACCTCCATTCTGTGACTTCACACACCTCCATTCTATGACTTCACACACCTCAATTCTGTGAGTTCACACACCTCCATTCTATGACTTCACACACCTTCATTGTATGACTTCGCACACCTCCATTCTATGACTTCACACACTTCCATTCTATGATTTCACATACCTTCATACGATGACTTCACACACCTCCATTCGGTGACTTCACAAACCTCTATTCTATGATTTCACACACCTCCATTCTATGACTTCACACACCTCCATTTTAGGACGTCACACACCTCCATTTTGACTTCACACACTTCCATTCTGTGACTTCACACACCTCCATTCTATGACTTCACACACTTCCATTGGGACGTCACACACCTCCATTCTATGAGTTCACACACCTACATTCTATGACTTCACACACCTTCATTCGACTTCACAAACCTCTATTCTATGACTTCACAAACCTCGAATCTGTGCCTTCCCACACCTCCTTTCTATGACTACACACCTCCATTCTGACTTCACACACCACCATTACGTGACTTAACACACCTCCATTATATGACGTCACACACCTCCGTTCTATGACTTCACACACCTCCATTCTATGACTTCACACACTTAAATTCTATGAATTCACACACCTCCATTCTGTGATTTCACACAGCTCCATTCTTTGACTTCACCTACCTCCATTCTGAGTTCACACCCCTCCATTCTGTGACTTCACACACCTTCATTCTGTGACTTCACACACCTCCATTCTATGATTTCACACACCTCTATTCTATGACTTCGCACACCTCAATTCTGTGATTTCACACACCTCCATTCTATGACTTCACACACCTCCATTGTGACCTCACACACCACGATTCTATGATTTCACACACTTCCATTTTGACTTCACACACCTCCATTCTATGCCTTCACTCACTGCCATTCTGACTTCACACAGCTTCATTGTGACACTTCACAAACCTCTATTCTATGATTTCACACACCTCCATACTATGACTTCACACATGTCCATCTATGACTTCACACACCTCCATTCTTACTTCACACACCTCCATTCTATGAGTTAACACATCTCCATTCTATGACTTCACACACCTCCATTCTGACTTCACACACCTCCATTCTATGACTTCATAGACCTCGAATCTGTGAATTCACTCACCTCCACTCTATGACTTCACACTCCTCCATTCTATGACTTCCCACACCTCCTTTCTATGACTTCACCCAACTCCATTCAGCGACTTCACACCTCCATTCTGACTTCACACACCTCCATGCTGTGACTTCACACACCTCCATTCTATGACTTCACACACCTCCATTCTATGACTTCACACACCTCCATTCTTTGACTTCACACACCACTATTCTATGACTTCACACACATTCATTCTTACTTCACAAACATTTATTCTATGACTTCACACACCTCCATTCTACGACTTCACACACCTCCATTATGTGACTTCACAAACCTCCATTCTGTGTTCACACACCTTAATTCTGTGACTTCACACACCTCCAATCTGTCTTCACACACCTCCATTCTATGACTTCACACACCTCCATTCTATGACTTCACACACTTCCATTCTGTGACTTCACACACCTCCATTCTATGACTTCACACAGCTCCATTCTAAGACTTCACACAACTCCATTCTGTGACGTCACACACCTCAATTCTTTGACTTCATTCACCTTCATTCTTACTTCACAAACATTCATTCCATGACTTCACACACTTCCATTCTATGATTTCACACACCTCAATTTTGTGACTTCACACTCCTCCATTCTATGATTTCACACACCTCCATTGTGACTTCACACACCTCCATTCTATAGTTCACACACCTCCATTCTGACTTCACACACCTCCATTCTATGACTTCACACACCTCCATTCTGACTTCACACAGCTCCATTCTGTGAGTTCACAAAACTCCTTTCTATGATTTCACACACCTCCATACTATGACTTCCCACACCTCCATCTATGACTTCACACACCTCCATTCTGAGTTCACATACCTCCATTCTGGGACTTCACACACCTCCATTTGTGACTTCACACACCACCTTTTTGACTTCACACACCTCCGTTTTGACTTCACACACTTCCAATCTGTGATTTCACACACCTCCATTCTATGACTTCACACACATTCAGTCTTACTTTAGAAACATCCATTCTATGACTTCACACTCCTCCATTGTATGTCTTCAGAAACCTCCATTCTGTGACTTCACACACCTCAATTCTGTGACTTCACACACGTCCATTCTGACTTCACACACATCCATTCTATGACTTCACACACTTCCATTCTATGACTTCACACACCTCCATTCTGTGACTTCACACACCTCTATTGTGAGTTCAAACACCTCCATTCTGTGACTTCACACACCTCCATTCTGTGATTTCACACACCTCCATTCTATGAATTCACACACCTCCATTCTATGACTTCACACACCTCAATTCTAGGACTTCACACACATCCATTCTATGACTTCACACACCTCCATTCTATGACTTCACACACCTCCGTTCTATGACTTCACAAACCTCCATTCTGAGTTCACAGACCTCCATTCTATGACTTCACACACCTCCATTCTATGACTTCACTCACCTCCATTCTGACTTCACACACCTGCATTCTGACTTCACACACCTCAATTCTGTGACTTCACACACCTCCATTCTATGATTTCACACACTTCCTTTCTATGACTTCACACACCTCCATTCTATGACTTCACACACCTCATTTCTGAGTTGACACACCTCCATTCTGTGATTTCACACACCTCCAATCTGACTTCACACACCTCCATTCTATGACTTCACACACCTCCATTCGTTGACATCAAAAACCACCATTCTATGACTTCACACAACTCCATTTTGACTTCACGCACCTCCATTCTATGAGTTCACATACCTCCATTTTATGACTTCACACACCTCCATTCTATGACTTCACATACCTCAGTTCTATGACTTCACACAACTCCATTCTATGAGTTCACCTACCTCCATTTTATGACTTCACACACCTCCATTCTATGACTTCACACACCTCCATTCTGTGACTTCACACACCTCCACTCTATGACTTCAAACACCTTCATTCTTACTTCACAAACATCCATTCTGTGACTTCACACACCTCCATTCTGTGACTTCACACACCTTCATTCTGACTTCACACACCTCCATTCTGTGACTTCACACACTTCAATTCTCTGACTTCACACACCTCCATTCTGACTTCACACACCTCCATTCTATGACTTCACACACCTCCATTCGATGCGTTCACACACCCCCATTTTGTGACTTCACACACCTAAATTCTATGACTTCACACACCTCCATTGTGACTTCACACACCTCCATTCTATGACTTCACACACCTCCATTCTATGACTTCACACACCTCCATTTTGTGACTTCACACACTTCCATTCTATGACTTCACACACCTCCATTCTATGACTTCACACACCTCCATTGTGACTTCACATACCTCCATTCTATGACTTCACACAGCTACATTCTGACTTCACACAGCTCCATTCTGTGACTCCACAAAACTCCATTCTATGATTTCACACACCTCCATACTATGACTTCACAAACCTCCATCTATGACTTCACACACCTCCATTTTGAGTTCTCACACCTCCCTTCTGTGACTTCACACACCTCCATTCTGACTTAACACACCTCCATTGTATGACTTCACACACCTCCATTCTCTGACTTCACACACCTCCATTCTATGACTTCACACACTTCCATTGTGACATCACACACCTGCATTCTATGAGTTCACACATCTCCATTCTATGACTTCACACACCTCCATTCTGACTTCACACACCTCCACTCTATGACTTCACACACCTCCATTCTGTGACTTCACACACCTCCATTCTGACTTCACACACCTCTGTTCTGTGTCTTCACATACCTCAATTCTGTGACTTCACACACTTCCATTCTGACTTCACACACCTCCATTCTATGACTTCACACACACCTCCATTCTATGATTCACCCAGCTCCATTCTATGACTTCACACCCCTGCATTCTGTGACTTCACACACCTCAATTCTATGACTTCACACACCTCAATTCTGACTTCACACACCTCCATTCAGTGAATTCAAACACCTCCATTCTATGATTTCAGACACCTCCATTGTATGATTTCACACACCTCCATTCTATGACTTCACACACCTCCATTCTATGACTTCACTCACATCCATTCTGAATTCACACACCTCCATTCTGTGCCTTCTCACACCTCCATTCTGACTTCACACACCTCCATTCTATGACTTCACTCACCTCCATTCTGAATTCACACACCTCCATTCTGTGACTTCTCACACCTCCATTCTGACTTCACACAAATCCATTCCCTTACTTCACACACCTCCATTCTGTGAATTCACACAGCTCCATTCTATGAGTTCACACACCTTCATTTTGACTTCACACAACTCCATTCTATGACTTCACACACCTTCATTCTTACTTCAGAAACATCCATTCTATGACTTCACACACCTCCATTATATGACTTCACAGACCTCCATTCTGTGACTTCACACACCTCCATTCTGAGTTCACACACCTCCGTTCTGTGACTTCACACACCTCCATTTTGACTTCACACACCTCCATTCTATGACTTCACACACTTCAATTCTATGAATTCTCACACCTCCATTCTGTGACTTCACTCACCTACATGCTGTGACTTCACGCACCTCCATTGTGAGTTCACACACCTCCATTCTGTGACTTCACACACCTCCATTCTGTGACTTCACACACCTCCATTCTATGACTTCACACACCTCCATTCTATGACTTCACACACCTCCATTCTGTGACTTCACGCACCTCCATTCCATGACTTCACACACCTCCATTGTGACTTCACACACCATGATACTATGATTTCACACACCGCCATTCTGACTTCACACACCTCCATTCTGTGCCTTCACACACCGCCATTCTGACTTCACACAGCTCCATTCTGTGACTTCACAAACCTCCATTCTATGACTTCACACACCTCCATTCTGTGACTTCACACACCTCCATTCTATTTCTTCACACACTTCCATTGTGACGTCACACACCTCCATTTTATGAGTTCACACATCTCCATTCTATGATTTCACACACCTCCATTCTGACTTCACACACCTCCATTCTATGACTTCACAGACCTCGAATCTGTGACTTCACTCATCTCAACCCTATGACTTCACACTTCTCCATTCTATGACTTCCCACACTTCCTTTCTATGACTTCACCCACCTCCATTCAGCGACTTCACACCTCCATTCTGACTTCACAGACCTCCATTCTGTGACTTCACACACCTCAATTCTATGACTTCACACACCTCCATTCTATGACTTCACACATATCCATTCTATGACTTCACACACCTTCATTCTTTCTTCACAAACATCCATTCTATGACTTCACACACATCCATTCTATGACTTCACACACATCCATTATGTGACTTCACAAGCCTCCATTCTGTGTTCACACACCTCAATTCTGTGACTTCACACACCTCCATTCTGACTTCACACACCTCCATTCTATGACTTCACCCACCTCCATTCTATGACTTCACACACCTGCTTTCTGTGACTTCACACACCTCCATTCTATGACTTCACACACCTCCATTGAGATTTCACACACCTCCGTTCTATGAGTTCACACACCTCCATTCTGATTTCAAACACCTCAATTCTATGACTTCACACACCTCCATTCTGACTTCACACACCTCCATTCTGACTTCACACACCTCCATTCTGTGACTGCAAACACCTCCATTCTATGATTTCAGACACCTCCATTGTATGATTTCACACACCTCCATTCTATGACTTCACACACCTCCATTCTATGACTTCACTCACCTCCATTCTGAATTCACACACCTCCATTCTGTGACTTCTCACACCTCCATTCTGACTTCACACATCTCCATTCTATGACTTCACTCACCTCCATTCTGAATTCACACACCTCCATTCCATGACTTCACACACCTCCATTCTATAAGTTCACACACCTCCATTCTGTGACTTCACACACCTCCATTTTGACTTCACACACCTCCATTCTATGACTTCACACACGTCCATTCTATGAATCCACACACCTCCATTCTGTGACTTCACACACCTCCATATGAGTTCACACACCTCCATTCTGTGACTTCACACACCTCCATTCTGTGACTTCACACACCTCCATTCTATGACTTCACACACCTCCATTCTATGAATTCACACACCTCCATTCTGTGACTTCACACACCTACATTCTATGACTTCACACACCTCCATTCTTTGACTTCACCTACCTCCAATCTGAGTTCACACCCCTCCATTCTGTGACTTCACACACCTTCATTCTGTGACTTCACACACCTCCATTCTATGATTTCACACACCTCCATTCTATGACTTCACACACCTCCATTCTGTGATTTCACACACCTCAATTCTATGATTTCACACACTTCCATTTTGACTTCACACACCTCCATTCTATGCCTTCACTCACTGCCTTTCTGACTTCACACTGCTTCATTCTGAGACTTCATAAACTTCCATTCTATGATTTCACACACCTCCATACTATGACTTCACACACGTCCATCTATGACTTCACACACCTCCATTCTTACTTGAAACACCTCCATTGTATGACTTCACACACCTCCATTCTGTGACTTCACACACCTCCATTCTATGCCTTCACACACTTCCATTGTGACGTCACGCACCTCCATTCTATGAGTTAACACATCTCCATTCTATGACTTCACACACCTCCATTCTGACTTCACACACCTCCATTCTATGACTTCATAGACCTCGAATCTGTGACTTCACTGACCTCCACTCTATGACTTCACACTCCTCCATTCTATGACTTCCCACACCTCCTTTCTATGACTTCACCCAACTCCATTCAGCGACTTCACACCTCCATTCTGACTTCACACACCTCCATTCTGTGACTTCACACACCTCCATTCTTTGACTTCACACACCACTATTCTATGACTTCACACACCTTCATTCTTACTTCAGAAACATCCATTCTATGACTTCACACACCTCCATTCTACGACTTCACACACCTCCATTTTGTGACTTCACACACCTCCAATCTGACTTCACACACCTCAATTCTATGACTTCACACACCTCCATTCTATGACTTCACACACCTCTATTCTGTGAATTCACACACCTCCATTCTGTGACTTCACACAGCTCCATTCTATGACTTCACACAACTCCATTCTGTGACGTCACACACCTCAATTCTTTGACTTCATACACCTTCATTCTTACTTCACAAACATCCATTCTATGACTTCACACACATACATTCTATGATTTCACACACCTCAATTTTGTGACTTCACACACCACCATTTTTGATTTCACACACCTCCTTTGTGACTTCACACACCTCCATTCTATGAGTTCACACACCTCCATTCTGACTTCACACACCTCCATTCTATGACTTCACACACCTCCATTCTGACTTCACACAGCTCCATTCTGTGAGCTCACAAAACTCCTTTCTATGATTTCACACACCTCCATACTATGACTTCCCACACCTCCATCTATGACTTCACACACCTCCATTCTGAGTTCACATACCTCCATTCTGTGACTTCACACACCTCCATTTGTGACTTCACAGACCTCCATTCTGTGACTTCACACACCTCTATTGTTTGACTTCACACACCTCCATTCTTTGACTTCACACACCTCCATTCCATGACTTCACACCTCCAATGTATGAGTTCCCACACCTCCATTCTATGAGTTCACACACCTTAATTTTGACTTCACACACCTCCATTCTATGACTTCACACACATTCAGTCTTACTTTAGAAACATCCATTCCATGACTTCACACACCTCCATTGTATGTCTTCACAAACCTCCATTCTGTGACTTCACACACCTCAATTCTGTGACTTCACACACGTCCATTCTGACTTCACACACCTCCATTCTATGACTTCACACACTTCCATTCAATGACTTCACACACCTCCATTCTGTGACTTCACACACCTCTATTGTGAGTTCAAACACCTCTATTCTGTGACTTCACACACCTCCATTCTGTGATTTCACACACCTCCATTCTATGAATTCACACACCTCCATTCTATGACTTCATACACCTCAATTCTAGGACTTCAAACACATTCATTCTATGACTTCACACACCTCCATTTTGACTTCACACACCTCTATTCTATGACTTCATACACCTCCATTCTGACTTCACACAGCTCCATTCTGTGACTTCACAAAACTCCATTCTATGATTTCACACACCTCCATACTATGACTTCACACACCTACATCTATGACTTCACACACCTCCTTCTATGACTTCACACACCTCCATTCTGAGTTCACACACCTCCATTCTGTGACTTCGCAGAACTCCATTCGGACTTCACTCACCTCCATTTTATGACTTCACACACCTCCATTTTGTGACTTCACACACCTCCATTCTATGACTTCACACACTTCCATTATGACATCACACACCTGCATTCTATGAGTTCACACATCTCCATTCTATGACTTCACACACCTCCATTCTGACTTCACACACCTCCACTCTATGACTTCACACACCTCCATTCTGTGACTTCACACACATCCATTCTGACTTCACACACCTCTATTCTGTGTCTTCACATACCTCAATTCTGTGACTTCACACACTTCCATTCTGACTTCACACACCTCCATTCTATGACTTCACACACACCTCCATTCTATGATTCACCCAGCTCCATTCTATGACTTCACACCCCTGCATTCTGTGACTTCACACACCTCAATTCTATGACTTCACACACCTCAATTCTGACTTCACACACCTCCATTCAGTGAATTCAAACACCTCCATTCTATGATTTCAGACACCTCCATTGTATGATTTCACACACCTCCATTCTATGACTTCACACACCTCCATTCTATGACTTCACTCACATCCATTCTGAATTCACACACCTCCATTCTGTGCCTTCTCACACCTCCATTCTGACTTCACACACCTCCATTCTATGACTTCACTCACCTCCATTCTGAATTCACACACCTCCATTCTGTGACTTCTCACACCTCCATTCTGACTTCACACAAATCCATTCCCTTACTTCACACACCTCCATTCTGTGAATTCACACAGCTCCATTCTATGAGTTCACACACCTTCATTTTGACTTCACACAACTCCATTCTATGACTTCACACACCTTCATTCTTACTTCAGAAACATCCATTCTATGACTTCACACACCTCCATTATATGACTTCACAGACCTCCATTCTGTGACTTCACACACCTCCATTCTGAGTTCACACACCACCGTTCTGTGACTTCACACACCTCCATTTTGACTTCACACACCTCCATTCTATGACTTCACACACTTCAATTCTATGAATTCTCACACCTCCATTCTGTGACTTCACTCACCTACATGCTGTGACTTCACGCACCTCCATTGTGAGTTCACACACCTCCATTCTGTGACTTCACACACCTCCATTCTGTGACTTCACACACCTCCATTCTATGACTTCACACACCTCCATTCTATGACTTCACACACCTCCATTCTGTGACTTCACGCACCTCCATTCCATGACTTCACACACCTCCATTGTGACTTCACACACCATGATACTATGATTTCACACACCGCCATTCTGACTTCACACACCTCCATTCTGTGCCTTCACACACCGCCATTCTGACTTCACACAGCTCCATTCTGTGACTTCACAAACCTCCATTCTATGACTTCACACACCTCCATTCTGTGACTTCACACACCTCCATTCTATTTCTTCACACACTTCCATTGTGACGTCACACACCTCCATTTTATGAGTTCACACATCTCCATTCTATGATTTCACACACCTCCATTCTGACTTCACACACCTCCATTCTATGACTTCACAGACCTCGAATCTGTGACTTCACTCATCTCAACCCTATGACTTCACACTTCTCCATTCTATGACTTCCCACACTTCCTTTCTATGACTTCACCCACCTCCATTCAGCGACTTCACACCTCCATTCTGACTTCACAGACCTCCATTCTGTGACTTCACACACCTCAATTCTATGACTTCACACACCTCCATTCTATGACTTCACACACATCCATTCTATGACTTCACACACCTTCATTCTTTCTTCACAAACATCCATTCTATGACTTCACACACATCCATTCTATGACTTCACACACATCCATTATGTGACTTCACAAGCCTCCATTCTGTGTTCACACACCTCAATTCTGTGACTTCACACACCTCCATTCTGACTTCACACACCTCCATTCTATGACTTCACCCACCTCCATTCTATGACTTCACACACCTGCTTTCTGTGACTTCACACACCTCCATTCTATGACTTCACACACCTCCATTGAGATTTCACACACCTCCGTTCTATGAGTTCACACACCTCCATTCTGATTTCAAACACCTCAATTCTATGACTTCACACACCTCCATTCTGACTTCACACACCTCCATTCTGACTTCACACACCTCCATTCTGTGACTGCAAACACCTGCATTCTATGATTTCAGACACCTCCATTGTATGATTTCACACACCTCCATTCTATGACTTCACACACCTCCATTCTATGACTTCACTCACCTCCATTCTGAATTCACACACCTCCATTCTGTGACTTCTCACACCTCCATTCTGACTTCACACATCTCCATTCTATGACTTCACTCACCTCCATTCTGAATTCACACACCTCCATTCTGTGACTTCTCACACCTCCATTCTGACTTCACACACCTCCATTCCATGACTTCACACACCTCCATTCTATAAGTTCACACACCTCCATTCTGTGACTTCAAACACCTCCATTTTGACTTCACACACCTCCATTCTATGACTTCACACACGTCCATTCTATGAATCCACACACCTCCATTCTGTGACCTCACACACCTCCATATGAGTTCAGACACCTCCATTCTGTGACTTCACACACCTCCATTCTGTGACTTCACACACCTCCATTCTATGACTTCACACACCTCCATTCTTTGACTTCACCTACCTCCAATCTGAGTTCACACCCCTCCATTCTGTGACTTCACACACCTTCATTCTGTGACTTCACACACCTCCATTCTATGATTTCACACACCTCCATTCTATGACTTCACACACCTCCATTCTGTGATTTCACACACCTCAATTCTATGATTTCACACACTTCCATTTTGACTTCACACACCTCCATTCTATGCCTTCACTCACTGCCTTTCTGACTTCACACTGCTTCATTCTGAGACTTCATAAACTTCCATTCTATGATTTCACACACCTCCATACTATGACTTCACACACGTCCATCTATGACTTCACACACCTCCATTCTTACTTGAAACACCTCCATTGTATGACTTCACACACCTCCATTCTGTGACTTCACACACCTCCATTCTATGCCTTCACACACTTCCATTGTGACGTCACGCACCTCCATTCTATGAGTTAACACATCTCCATTCTATGACTTCACACACCTCCATTCTGACTTCACACACCTCCATTCTATGACTTCATGGACCTAGAATCTGTGACTTCACTTACCTCCACTCTATGACTTCACACTCCTCCATTCTATGACTTCCCACACTTCCTTTCTATGACTTCACCCAACTCCATTCAGCGACTTCACACCTCCATTCTGACTTCACACACCTCCATTCTGTGACTTCAGACACCTCCATTCTTTGACTTCACACACCACTATTCTATGACTTCACACACCTTCATTCTTACTTCACAAACATCCATTCTATGACTTCACACACCTCCATTCTACGACTTCACACACCTCCATTTTGTGACTTCACACACCTCCAATCTGACTTCACACACCTCAAATCTATGACTTCACACACCTCCATTCTATGACTTCACACACCTCCATTCTGTGAATTCACACACCTCCATTCTGTGACTTCACACAGCTCCATTCTATGACTTCACACAACTCCATTCTGTGACGTCACACACCTCAATTCTTTGACTTCATACACCTTCATTCTTACTTCACAAACATCCATTCTATGACTTCACACACATACATTCTATGATTTCACACACCTTAATTTTGTGACTTCACACACCTCCATTTTTGATTTCACACACCTCCTTTGTGACTTCACACACCTCCATTCTATGAGTTCACACACCTCCATTCTGACTTCACACACCTCCATTCTATGACTTCACACACCTCCATTCTGACTTCACACAGCTCCATTCTGTGAGTTCACAAAACTCCTTTCTATGATTTCACACACCTGCATACTATGACTTCCCACACCTCCATCTATGACTTCACACACCTCCATTCTGAGTTCACATACCTCCATTCTGTGACTTCACACACCTCCATTTGTGACTTCACACACCTCCATTCTGTGACTTCACACACCTCTATTGTTTGACTTCACACACCTCCATTCTTTGACTTCACACACCTCCATTCCATGACTTCACACCTCCAATGTATGAGTTCCCACACCTCCATTCTATGAGTTCACACACCTTAATTTTGACTTCACACACCTCCATTCTATGACTTCACACACATTCAGTCTTACTTTAGAAACATCCATTCCATGAATTCACACACCTCCATTGTATGTCTTCACAAACCTCCATTCTGTGACTTCACACACCTCAATTCTGTGACTTCACACACGTCCATTCTGACTTCACACACCTCCATTCTATGACTTCACACACTTCCATTCTATGACTTCACACACCTCCATTCTGTGACTTCACACACCTCTATTGTGAGTTCAAACACCTCCATTCTGTGACTTCACACACCTCCATTCTGTGATTTCACACACCTCCATTCTATGAATTCACACACCTCCATTCTATGACTTCATACACCTCAATTCTAGGACTTCAAACACATTCATTCTATGACTTCACACACCTCCATTTTGACTTCACACACCTCTATTCTATGACTTCATACACCTCCATTCTGACTTCACACAGCTCCATTCTGTGACTTCACAAAACTCCATTCTATGATTTCACACACCTCCATACTATGACTTCACACACCTACATCTATGACTTAACACACCTCCTTCTATGACTTCACACACCTCCATTCTGAGTTCACACACCTCCATTCTGTGACTTCGCAGAACTCCATTCGGACTTCACTCACCTCCATTGTATGACTTCACACACCTCCATTTTGTGACTTCACACACCTCCATTCTATGACTTCACACACTTCCATTGTGACGTCACACACCTCCATTCTATGAGTTCACATATCTCCATTCTATGACTTCACACAGCTCCATTCTTAATTCACACACCTGCATTCTATGACTTCACAGACCTCGTATCTTTGACTTCACTCACCTCCACTCTACGACTTCACACTCCTCCATTCTATGAATTCCCACACCTCCTTTCTATGACTTCACCCACCTCCATTCTGCGATTTCACACCTCCATTCTGACTTCACACACCTCCATTCTGTGACTTCACACACCTCCATTCTGAATTGACACACCTCCATCCTGTGACTTTACACACCTCCATTATGACTTCACAACGCTCCATTCTATGAATTCACACAACTCCATTTTGTGACGTCACACACCTCCATTCTATGACTTCACACACCTTCATTCTTACTTCAAAAACATCCATTCTATGACTTCACACACCTCCATTCTATGACTTCACACACCTCCATTTTATGACTTCACACACCTTCATTTTATGATTTCACACACCTCCATTGTGACTTCACACTCCTCCATTCTATGAGTTCACACACCTCCATTCTGACTTCACACACCTCCATTCTATGACTTCACACTCCTCCATTCTGGCTTCACACAGCTCCATTCCGTGACTCAACAAAAATCCATTCTATGATTTCACACACCTCCATACTATGACTTCACACACCTCCATCTATGACTTCACACACCTCCATTCTGAGTTCACACACCTCCATTCTGTGACTTCACACACCTCCATTCTGACTTCACACACATTCATTGTATGACTTCACACACCTCCATTCTATGACTTCACACACTTCCATTGTGACGTCACACACCTCCATTCTATGAGTTAACACATCTCCATTCTATGACTTCACACACCTCCATTCTGACTTCACACACCTCCATTCTATGACTTCACACACATCCATTCTAACTTCACACTCCTCCATTCTATGATTTCACACACCTCCATTCTATGACTTCACCCAGCTGCATTCTATCACTTCACACACCTCATTCTGTGACTTAACACACCTCCATTCTATGACTTCACACACCTCCATTGTGATTTCACACACCTGCATTCTATGAGTTCACACACCTCCATTCTGATTTCACACCTCAATTCTATGACTTCACACACCTCCACTCTGACTTCACACACCTCCATTCTGAGTTCACCCACCTCCATTCTGTGACTTCACACACCTCCATTCTGACTTCACACACTTCATTGCATGACTTCACACACCTCCATTCTGTGACTTCACACACCTCCCTTCTATAACTTCACACACTTCCATTGTGTCGCACACACCTCCATTTTATGAGTTCACACATCTCCATTCTATGATTTCACACACCTCCATTCTGACTTCACACACCTCCTTTCTATGACTTCACACACCTCCATTCTATGACTTCACACACCTCCATTCTGTCGTCACAAACCTCAATTCTGTGACTTCACACACCTCCATTCTATGAGTTCACACACCTAAATTCTATGACTTCACACAACTCCATTCTATGACTTCACACACCTCCATTCTGTGACTTCACACACCTCCATTCTATGACTTCAAACACCTAAATTCTATGACTTCACACAACTCCATTCTATGACTTCACACACCTCAATTCTGTGACTTCACACACCTCCATTCTGACTTCACACACCTCTATTCTGTGTCTTCACATACCTCAATTCTGTGACTTCACACACTTCCATTCTGACTTCACACACCTCCATTCTATGATTTCACACACCTCCATTCTATGACTTCACCCAGCTCCATTCTATGACTTCACACACCTGCATTCTGTGACTTCACACACCTCAATTCTATGACTTCACACACCTCAATTCTGACTTCACACATCTCCATTCTGTGAATTCAAACACCTCCATTCTATGATTTCAGACACCTCCATTGTATGATTTCACACACCTCCATTCTATGATTCACACACCTCCATTCTATGACTTCACTCACATCCATTCTGAATTCACACACCTCCATTCTGTGACTTCTCACACCTCCATTCTGACTTCACACACATCCATTTCATGACTTCACACACCTCCATTCTGTGAATTCAAACACCTCCATTCTATGAGTTCACACACCTTCATTTTCACTTCAAACAACTCCATTCTATGACTTCATACACCTTCATTCTTACTTCAGAAACATCCATTCTTTGACTTCACACACCTCCATTCTGAGTTGACACACCTCCATTCTTTGCCTTCACACACCTCTATTCTATGACTTCACACACCTTCATTCTTTCTTCACAAACATCCATTCTATGACTTCACACACATCCATTCTATGACTTCACACACATCCATTATGTGACTTCACAAGCCTCCCTTCTGTGTTCACACACCTCAATTCTGAGTTCACACACCTCCATTCTGTGAATTCACACACCTCCAGTTTGACTTCACACACCTCCATTCTCTGACTTCACACACTTCAAATCTATGAATTCACACACCTCCATTCTGTGACTTCACACACCTCCATTCTGTGACTTTACACACCTCCATCCTATGACTTCACACACCTCCATTCTATGACTTCACACACCTCCATTCTGTGACTTCACGCACCTCCATTCCATGACTTCAGACACCTCCATTGTGACTTCACACACCATGATACTATGATTTCACACACCTCCATTCTGACTTCACACACCTCCATTCTATTCCTTCACACACCGCCATTCTGACTTCACACAGCTCCATTCTGTGACTTCACAAACCTCCATTCTATGACTTCACACACCTCCATTCTGTGACTTCACACACCTCCATTCCATTTCTTCACACACTTCCATTGTGACGTCACACACCTCCATTTTATGAGTTCACACACCTCCATTCTATGATTTCACACACCTCCATTCTGACTTCACACACCTCCATTCAGCGACTTCACACCTACATTCTGACTTCACACACCTCCATTCTGTGACTTCACACACCTCCATTCTATGCCTTCACACACCTCCATTCTATGACTTCACACACCTCCATTCTGAGTTTACACACCTCCATTCTTTGCCTTCACACACCTCTATTCTATGACTTCACACACCTTCATTCTTTCTTCACAAACATCCATTCTATGACTTCACACACATCCATTCTATGACTTCACACACATCCATTATGTGACTTCACAAGCCTCCCTTCTGTGTTCACACACCTCAATTCTGTGACTTCACACACCTCCATTCTGACTTCACACACCTCCATTCTATGACTTCACACACCTCCATTCTATGACTTCACACACCTGCATTTTGTGACTTCACACACTTCCATTCTATGACTTCACACACCTCCATTGTGATTTCACACACCTCCGTTCTATGAGTTCACACACCTCCATTCTGATTTCAAACACCTCCATTCTGTGACTTCACACACCTCCATTCTGTGATTTCACACACCTCCATTCTATGAATTCACACACCTCCATTCTATGACTTCATACACCTCAATTCTAGGACTTCAAACACATTTATTCTATGACTTCACACACCTCCATTTTGACTTCACACACCTCTATTCTATGACTTCATACACCTCCATTCTGACTTCACACAGCTCCATTCTGTGACTTCACAAAACTCCATTCTATGATTTCACACACCTCCATACTATGACTTCACACACCTACATCTATGACTTAACAAACCTCCTTCTATGACTTCACACACCTCCATTCTGAGTTCACACACCTCCATTCTGTGACTTCGCAGAACTCCATTCGGACTTCACTCACCTCCATTGTATGACTTCACACACCTCCATTTTGTGACTTCACACACCTCCATTCTATGACTTCACACACTTCCATTGTGACGTCACACACCTCCATTCTATGAGTTCACATATCTCCATTCTATGACTTCACACAGCTCCATTCTTAATTCACACACCTGCATTCTATGACTTCACAGACCTCGTATCTTTGACTTCACTCACCTCCACTCTACGACTTCACACTCCTCCATTCTATGAATTCCCACACCTCCTTTCTATGACTTCACCCACCTCCATTCTGCGATTTCACACATCCATTCTGACTTCACACACCTCCATTCTGTGACTTCACACACCTCCATTCTGAATTGACACACCTCCATCCTGTGACTTTACACACCTCCATTATGACTTCACAACGCTCCATTCTATGAATTCACACAACTCCATTTTGTGACGTCACACACCTCCATTCTATGACTTCACACACCTTCATTCTTACATCAAAAACATCCATTCTATGACTTCACACACCTCCATTCTATGACTTCACACACCTCCATTTTATGACTTCACACACCTTCATTTTATGATTTCACACACCTCCATTGTGACTTCACACTCCTCCATTCTATGAGTTCACACACCTCCATTCTGACTTCACACACCTCCATTCTATGACTTCACACTCCTCCATTCTGGCTTCACACAGCTCCATTCTGTGACTCAACAAAAATCCATTCTATGATTTCACACACCTTCATACTATGACTTCACACACCTCCATCTATGACTTCACACACCTCCATTCTGAGTTCACACACCTCCATTCTGTGACTTCACACACCTCCATTCTGACTTCACACACATTCTTTGTATGACTTCACACACCTCCATTCTATGACTTCACACACTTCCATTGTGACGTCACACACCTCCATTCTATGAGTTAACACATCTCCATTCTATGACTTCACACACCTCCATTCTGACTTCACACACCTCCATTCTATGACTTCACACACATCCATTCTAACTTCACACTCCTCCATTCTATGATTTCACACACCTCCATTCTATGACTTCACCCAGCTGCATTCTATCACTTCACACACCTCATTCTGTGACTTAACACACCTCCATTCTATGACTTCACACACCTCCATTGTGATTTCACACACCTGCATTCTATGAGTTCACACACCTCCATTCTGATTTCACACCTCAATTCTATGACTTCACACACCTCCACTCTGACTTCACACACCTCCATTCTGAGTTCACCCACCTCCATTCTGTGACTTCACACACCTCCATTCTGACTTCACACACTTCATTGCATGACTTCACACACCTCCATTCTGTGACTTCACACACCTCCCTTCTATGACTTCACACACTTCCATTGTGTCGCACACACCTCCATTTTATGAGTTCACACATCTCCATTCTATGATTTCACACACCTCCATTCTGACTTCACACACATCCTTTCTATGACTTCACACACCTCCATTCTATGACTTCACACACCTCCATTCTGTCGTCACAAACCTCAATTCTGTGACTTCACACACCTCCATTCTATGAGTTCACACACCTAAATTCTATGACTTCACACAACTCCATTCTATGACTTCACACACTTCCATTCTGTGACTTCACACACCTCCATTCTATGACTTCAAACACCTAAATTCTATGACTTCACACAACTCCATTCTATGACTTCACACACCTCTATTCTGTGTCTTCACATACCTCAATTCTGTGACTTCACACACTTCCATTCTGACTTCACACACCTCCATTCTATGATTTCACACACCTCCATTCTATGACTTCACCCAGCTCCATTCTATGACTTCACACACCTGCATTCTGTGACTTCACACACCTCAATTCTATGACTTCACACACCTCAATTCTGACTTCACACACCTCCATTCTGTGAATTCAAACACCTCCATTCTATGATTTCAGACACCTCCATTGTATGATTTCACACACTTCCATTCTATGATTCACACACCTCCATTCTATGACTTCACTCACATCCATTCTGAATTCACACACCTCCATTCTGTGACTTCTCACACCTCCATTCTGACTTCACACACATCCATTTCATGACTTCACACACCTCCATTCTGTGAATTCACACACCTCCATTCTATGAGTTCACACACCTTCATTTTCACTTCAAACAACTCCATTCTATGACTTCATACACCTTCATTCTTACTTCAGAAACATTCATTCTTTGACTTCACACACCTCCATTCTGAGTTGACACACCTCCATTCTTTGCCTTCACACACCTCTATTCTATGACTTCACACACCTTCATTCTTTCTTCACAAACATCCATTCTATGACTTCACACACATCCATTCTATGACTTCACACACATCCATTATGTGACTTCACAAGCCTCCCTTCTGTGTTCACACACCTCAATTCTGAGTTCACACACCTCCATTCTGTGAATTCACACACCTCCAGTTTGACTTCACACACCTCCATTCTCTGACTTCACACACTTCAAATCTATGAATTCACACACCTCCATTCTGTGACTTCACACACCTCCATTCTGTGACTTTACACACCTCCATTCTATGACTTCACACACCTCCATTCTATGACTTCACACACCTCCATTCTGTGACTTCACGCACCTCCATTCCATGACTTCAGACACCTCCATTGTGACTTCACACACCATGATACTATGATTTCACACACCTCCATTCTGACTTCACACACCTCCATTCTATTCCTTCACACACCGCCATTCTGACTTCACACAGCTCCATTCTGTGACTTCACAAACCTCCATTCTATGACTTCACACACCTCCATTCCATTTCTTCACACACTTCCATTGTGACGTCACACACCTCCATTTTATGAGTTCACACACCTCCATTCTATGATTTCACACACCTCCATTCTGACTTCACACACCTCCATTCAGCGACTTCACACCTACATTCTGACTTCACACACCTCCATTCTGTGACTTCACACACCTCCATTCTATGCCTTCACACACCTCCATTCTATGACTTCACACACCTTCATTCTGAGTTGACACACCTCCATTCTTTGCCTTCACACACCTCTATTCTATGACTTCACACACCTTCATTCTTTCTTCACAAACATCCATTCTATGACTTCACACACATCCATTCTATGACTTCACACACATCCATTATGTGACTTCACAAGCCTCCCTTCTGTGTTCACACACCTCAATTCTGTGACTTCACACACCTCCATTCTGACTTCACACACCTCCATTCTATGACTTCACACACCTCCATTCTATGACTTCACACACCTGCATTTTGTGACTTCACACACTTCCATTCTATGACTTCACACACCTCCATTGTGATTTCACACACCTCCGTTCTATGAGTTCACACACCTCCATTCTGATTTCAAACACCTCAATTCTATGACTTCACAGACCTCCATTCTGACTTCACACACCTCCATTCTATGACTTCACACACCTCCATTCTATGACTTCACTCATTCCATTCTGAATTCACACACCTCCATTCTGTGACTTCTCACACCTCTATTCTGACTTCACACACCTCCATTCTATGACTTCATTCACCTCCATTCTGAATTCACACACCTCCATTCTGTGACTTCTCACACCTCCATTCTGACTTCACACACCTCCATTCTATGAGTTCTAACACGTCCATTCTATGAGTTCACACACCTTCATTTTGACTTCACACAAGTCCATTCTATGACTTCACACACCTTCATTCTTACTTCACAAACATCCATTCTATGACTTCACACACCTCCATTATATGACTTCATAAACTTCCCTTCTGTGACTTCACACACCTCCATTCTGAGTTCACACACCTCCATTCTGTGACTTCACACACCTCCATTTTGACTTCACACACCTCCATTCTATGACTTCACACACTTAAATTCTATGAATTCACACACCTCCATTCTGTGACTTCACACACCTCCATTGTGAGTTCACACACCTCCATTCTGTGACTTCACACACCTCCATTCTGTGACTTCACACACCTCCATTCTATGACTTCACACACCTCCATTCTATGACTTCACACACCTCCATTCTATGAATTCACACACCTCCATTCTGTGACTTCACACACCTACATTCTATGACTTCACACACCTCCATTCTTTGACTTCACCTACCTCCATTCTGAGTTCACACCCCTCCATTCTGTGACTTCACACACCTCCATTCTGTGACTTCACACACCTCCATTCTATGATTTCACACACCTCCATTCTATGACTTCACACACCTCCATTCTGTGATTTCACACACCTCCATTCTATGACTTCACACACCTCCATTGTGACCTCACACACCACGATTCTATGATTTCACACACTTCCATTTTGACTTCACACACCTCCATTCTATGCCTTCACTCACTGCCATTCTGACTTCACGCAGCTTCATTGTGACACTTCACAAACCTCTATTCTATGATTTCACACACCTCCATACTATGACTTCACACATGTCCATCTATGAATTCACACACCTCCATTCTTACTTCACACACCTCCATTGTATGACTTCACACACCTCCATTCTGTGACTTTACATACCTCCATTCTATGACTTCACACACTTCCATTGTGACGTCACACACCTCCATTCTATGAATTAACACATCTCCATTCTATGACTTCACACACCTCCATTCTGACTTCACACACCTCCATTCTATGACTTCATAGACCTCGAATCTGTGACTTCACTCACCTCCACTCTATGACTTCACACTCCTCCATTCTATGACTTCCCACACCTCCTTTCTATGACTTCACCCAACTCCATTCAGCGACTTCACACCTCCATTCTGACTTCACACACCTCCATTCTGTGACTTCACACACCTCCATTCTATGACTTCACACACCTCCATTCTATGACTTCACACACCTCAATTCTTTGACTTCACACACCACTATTCTATGACTTCACACACCTTCATTCTTACTTCACAAACATCCATTCTATGACTTCACACACCTCCATTCTACGACTTCACACACCTCCATTATGTGACTTCACAAACCTCCATTCTGTGTTCACACACCTTAATTCTATGACTTCACACACCTCCAATCTGTCTTCACACACCTCCATTCTATGACTTCACACACCTCCATTCTATGACTTCACACACTTCCATTCTGTGACTTCACACACCTCCATTCTATGACTTCACACAGCTCCATTCTATGACTTCACACAACTCCATTCTGTGACGTCACACACCTCAATTCTTTGACTTCATTCACCTTCATTCTTGCTTCACAAACATCCATTCTATGACTTCACACACCTCCATTCTATGATTTCACACACCTCAATTTTGTGACTTCACACACCTCCATTCTATGATTTCACACACCTCCTTTGTGACTTCACACACCTCCATTCTATAGTTCACACACCTCCATTCTGACTTCACACACCTCCATTCTATGACTTCACACACCTCCATTCTGACTTCACACAGCTCCATTCTGTGAGTTCACAAAACTCCTTTCTATGATTTCACACACCTCCATACTATGACTTCCCACACCTCCATCTATGACTTCACACACCTCCATTCTGAGTTCACATACCTCCATTCTGTGACTTCACACACCTCCATTTGTGACTTCACACACCACCTTTTTGACTTCACACACCTCCGTTTTGACTTCACACACTTCCAATCTGTGATTTCACACACCTCCATTCTATGACTTCACACACCTCTATTGTTTGACTTCACACACCTCCATTCTTTGACTTCACACACCTCCATTCCATGACTTCACACCTCCAATGTATGAGTTCCCACACCTCCATTCTATGAGTTCACAGACCTTAATTTTGTCTTCACACACCTCCATTCTATGACTTCACACACATTCAGTCTTACTTTAGAAACATCCATTCTATGACTTCACACACCTCCATTGTATGTCTTCACAAACCTCCATTCTGTGACTTCACACACCTCAATTCTGTGACTTCACACACGTCCATTCTGACTTCACACACCTCCATTCTATGACTTCACACACTTCCATTCTATGATTTCACACACCTCCATTCTGTTACTTCACACACCTCTATTGTGAGTTCAAACACCTCCATTCTGTGACTTCACACACCTCCGTTCTGTGATTTCACACACCTCCATTCTATGAATTCACACACCTCCATTCTATGACTTCACACACCTCAATTCTGTGACTTCACACACATCCATTCTATGACTTCACACATCTCTATTCTATGACATCACACTCCTCCATTCTATGACTTAACACACCTCAATTCTGTGACTTCACACACCTCCATTCTATGACTTCACACACCTCCATTTTGACTTCACACACCTCTATTCTATGACTTCACACACCTCCATTCTGATTTCACACAGCTCCATTCTGTGACTTCACAAAACTCCATTCTATGATTTCACACACCTCCATACTATGACTTCACACACCTACATCTATGACTTCACACACCACCTTCTATGACTTCACACAACTCCATTCTGAGTTCACACACCTCCATTCTGTGACTTCACAGAACTCCATTCGGACTTCACTCACCTCCATTGTATGACTTCACACACCTCCATTCTATGACTTCACACACCTCCATTCTATGACTTCACACACTTCCATTGTGACGTCACACACCTCCATTCTATGAGTTCACATATCTCCATTCTATGACTTCACACACCTCCATTCTTAATTCACACACCTCCATTCTATGACTTCACAGACCTCGTATCTTTGACTTCACTCACATCCACTCTACGACTTCACACTCCTCCATTCTCTGACTTCCCACACCTCCTTTCTATGACTTCACCCACCTCCATTCAGCGACTTCACAACTCCATTCTGACTTCACACACCTGCATTCTCTGACTTCACACACATCCATTCTATGACTTCACACATCTCTATTCTATGACATCACACTCCTCCATTCTATGACTTAACACACCTCAATTCTGTGACTTCACACACCTCCATTCTATGACTTCACA
The DNA here is from genome assembly GCA_024803745.1 of Megascapheus bottae. NCBI lineage: Eukaryota > Metazoa > Chordata > Mammalia > Rodentia > Geomyidae > Megascapheus > Megascapheus bottae. The sequence goes on from JANJXV010002163.1 coordinate 38,875, forward strand.
CACCTCCATTTTGACTTCACACACCTCTATTCTATGACTTCACACACCTCCATTCTGATTTCACACAGCTCCATTCTGTGACTTCACAAAACTCCATTCTATGATTTCACACACCTCCATACTATGACTTCACACACCTACATCTATGACTTCACACACCACCTTCTATGACTTCACACAACTCCATTCTGAGTTCACACACCTCCATTCTGTGACTTCACAGAACTCCATTCGGACTTCACTCACCTTCATTGTATGACTTCACACACCTCCATTCTATGACTTCACACACCTCCATTCTATGACTTCACACACTTCCATTGTGACGTCACACACCTCCATTCTATGAGTTCACATATCTCCATTCTATGACTTCACACACCTCCATTCTTAATTCACACACCTCCATTCTATGACTTCACAGACCTCGTATCTTTGACTTCACTCACATCCACTCTACGACTTCACACTCCTCCATTCTATGACTTCCCACACCTCCTTTCTATGACTTCACCCACCTCCATTCTGCGATTTCACACCTCCATTCTGACTTCACACACCTCCATTCTGTGACTTCACACACCTCCATTCTGAATTGACACACCTCCATCCTGTGACTTTACACACCTCCATTATGACTTCACAACGCTCCATTCTATGACTTCACACAACTCCATTCTGTGACGTCACACACCTCCATTCTATGACTTCACACACCTTCATTCTTACTTCAAAAACGTCCATTCTATGACTTCACACACCTCCATTCTATGACTTCACACACCTCCATTTTGTGACTTCACACACCTCCATTCTATGATTTCACACACCTCCATTGTGACTTCACACACCTCCATTCTATGAGTTCACACACCTCCATTCTGACTTCACACACCTCCATTCTATGACTTCACACACCTCCATTGTGACCTCACACACCACGATTCTATGATTTCACACACTTCCATTTTGACTTCACACACCTCCATTCTATGCCTTCACTCACTGCCATTCTGACTTCACACAGCTTCATTGTGACACTTCACAAACCTCTATTCTATGATTTCACACACCTCCATACTATGACTTCACACATGTCCATCTATGAATTCACACACCTCCATTCTTACTTCACACACCTCCATTGTATGACTTCACACAACTCCATTCTGTGACTTTACATACCTCCATTCTATGACTTCACACACTTCCATTGTGACGTCACACACCTCCATTCTTTGAGTTAACACATCTCCATTCTATGACTTCACACACCTCCATTCTGACTTCACACACCTCCATTCTATGACTTCATAGACCTCGAATCTGTGACTTCACTCACCTCCACTCTATGACTTCACACTCCTCCATTCTATGACTTCCCACACCTCCTTTCTATGACTTCACCCAACTCCATTCAGCGACTTCACACCTCCATTCTGACTTCACACACCTCCATTCTGTGACTTCACACACCTCCATTCTATGACTTCACACACCTCCATTCTATGACTTCACACACCTCCATTCTTTGACTTCACACACCACTATTCTATGACTTCACACACCTTAATTCTTACTTCACAAACATCCATTCTATGACTTCACACACCTCCATTCTACGACTTCACACACCTCCATTATGTGACTTCACAAACCTCCATTCTGTGTTCACACACCTTAATTCTGTGACTTCACACACCTCCAATCTGTCTTCACACACCTCCATTCTATGACTTCACACACCTCCATTCTATGACTTCACACACCTCCATTCTGTGACTTCACACACCTCCATTCTATGACTTCACACAGCTCCATTCTATGACTTCACACAATTCCATTCTGTGACGTCACACACCTCAATTCTTTGACTTCATTCACCTTCATTCTTACTTCACAAACATCCATTCTATGACTTCACACACCTCCATTCTATGATTTCACACACCTCAATTTTGTGACTTCACACACCTCCATTCTATGATTTCACACACCTCCATTGTGACTTCACACACCTCCATTCTATAGTTCACACACCTCCATTCTGACTTCACACACCTCCATTCTATGACTTCACACACCTCCATTCTGACTTCACACAGCTCCATTCTGTGAGTTCACAAAACTCCTTTCTATGATTTCACACACCTCCATACTATGACTTCCCACACCTCCATCTATGACTTCACACACCTCCATTCTGAGTTCACATACCTCCATTCTGTGACTTCACACACCTCCATTTGTGACTTCACACACCACCTTTTTGACTTCACACACCTCCGTTTTGACTTCACACACTTCCAATCTGTGATTTCACACACCTCCATTCTATGACTTCACACACCTCTATTGTTTGACTTCACACACCTCCATTCTTTGACTTCACACACCTCCATTCCATGACTTCACACCTCCAATGTATGAGTTCCCACACCTCCATTCTATGAGTTCACAGACCTTAATTTTGTCTTCACACACCTCCATTCTATGACTTCACACACATTCAGTCTTACTTTAGAAACATCCATTCTATGACTTCACACACCTCCATTGTATGTCTTCACAAACCTCCATTCTGTGACTTCACACACCTCAATTCTGTGACTTCACACACGTCCATTCTGACTTCACACACCTCCATTCTATGACTTCACACACTTCCATTCTATGATTTCACACACCTCCATTCTGTTACTTCACACACCTCTATTGTGAGTTCAAACACCTCCATTCTGTGACTTCACACACCTCCGTTCTGTGATTTCACACACCTCCATTCTATGAATTCACACACCTCCATTCTATGACTTCACACACCTCAATTCTGTGACTTCACACACATCCATTCTATGACTTCACACATCTCTATTCTATGACATCACACTCCTCCATTCTATGACTTAACACACCTCAATTCTGTGACTTCACACACCTCCATTCTATGACTTCACACACCTCCATTTTGACTTCACACACCTCTATTCTATGACTTCACACACCTCCATTCTGATTTCACACAGCTCCATTCTGTGACTTCACAAAACTCCATTCTATGATTTCACACACCTCCATACTATGACTTCACACACCTACATCTATGACTTCACACACCACCTTCTATGACTTCACACAACTCCATTCTGAGTTCACACACCTCCATTCTGTGACTTCACAGAACTCCATTCGGACTTCACTCACCTCCATTGTATGACTTCACACACCTCCATTCTATGACTTCACACACCTCCATTCTATGACTTCACACACTTCCATTGTGACGTCACACACCTCCATTCTATGAGTTCACATATCTCCATTCTATGACTTCACACACCTCCATTCTTAATTCACACACCTCCATTCTATGACTTCACAGACCTCGTATCTTTGACTTCACTCACATCCACTCTACGACTTCACACTCCTCCATTCTCTGACTTCCCACACCTCCTTTCTATGACTTCACCCACCTCCATTCAGCGACTTCACAACTCCATTCTGACTTCACACACCTGCATTCTCTGACTTCACACACATCCATTCTATGACTTCACACATCTCTATTCTATGACATCACACTCCTCCATTCTATGACTTAACACACCTCAATTCTGTGACTTCACACACCTCCATTCTATGACTTCACACACCTCCATTTTGACTTCACACACCTCTATTCTATGACTTCACACACCTCCATTCTGATTTCACACAGCTCCATTCTGTGACTTCACAAAACTCCATTCTATGATTTCACACACCTCCATACTATGACTTCACACACCTACATCTATGACTTCACACACCACCTTCTATGACTTCACACAACTCCATTCTGAGTTCACACACCTCCATTCTGTGACTTCACAGAACTCCATTCGGACTTCACTCACCTTCATTGTATGACTTCACACACCTCCATTCTATGACTTCACACACCTCCATTCTATGACTTCACACACTTCCATTGTGACGTCACACACCTCCATTCTATGAGTTCACATATCTCCATTCTATGACTTCACACACCTCCATTCTTAATTCACACACCTCCATTCTATGACTTCACAGACCTCGTATCTTTGACTTCACTCACATCCACTCTACGACTTCACACTCCTCCATTCTATGACTTCCCACACCTCCTTTCTATGACTTCACCCACCTCCATTCTGCGATTTCACACCTCCATTCTGACTTCACACACCTCCATTCTGTGACTTCACACACCTCCATTCTGAATTGACACACCTCCATCCTGTGACTTTACACACCTCCATTATGACTTCACAACGCTCCATTCTATGACTTCACACAACTCCATTCTGTGACGTCACACACCTCCATTCTATGACTTCACACACCTTCATTCTTACTTCAAAAACGTCCATTCTATGACTTCACACACCTCCATTCTATGACTTCACACACCTCCATTTTGTGACTTCACACACCTCCATTCTATGATTTCACACACCTCCATTGTGACTTCACACACCTCCATTCTATGAGTTCACACACCTCCATTCTGACTTCACACACCTCCATTCTATGACTTCACACACCTCCATTGTGACCTCACACACCACGATTCTATGATTTCACACACTTCCATTTTGACTTCACACACCTCCATTCTATGCCTTCACTCACTGCCATTCTGACTTCACACAGCTTCATTGTGACACTTCACAAACCTCTATTCTATGATTTCACACACCTCCATACTATGACTTCACACATGTCCATCTATGAATTCACACACCTCCATTCTTACTTCACACACCTCCATTGTATGACTTCACACAACTCCATTCTGTGACTTTACATACCTCCATTCTATGACTTCACACACTTCCATTGTGACGTCACACACCTCCATTCTTTGAGTTAACACATCTCCATTCTATGACTTCACACACCTCCATTCTGACTTCACACACCTCCATTCTATGACTTCATAGACCTCGAATCTGTGACTTCACTCACCTCCACTCTATGACTTCACACTCCTCCATTCTATGACTTCCCACACCTCCTTTCTATGACTTCACCCAACTCCATTCAGCGACTTCACACCTCCATTCTGACTTCACACACCTCCATTCTGTGACTTCACACACCTCCATTCTATGACTTCACACACCTCCATTCTATGACTTCACACACCTCCATTCTTTGACTTCACACACCACTATTCTATGACTTCACACACCTTAATTCTTACTTCACAAACATCCATTCTATGACTTCACACACCTCCATTCTACGACTTCACACACCTCCATTATGTGACTTCACAAACCTCCATTCTGTGTTCACACACCTTAATTCTGTGACTTCACACACCTCCAATCTGTCTTCACACACCTCCATTCTATGACTTCACACACCTCCATTCTATGACTTCACACACCTCCATTCTGTGACTTCACACACCTCCATTCTATGACTTCACACAGCTCCATTCTATGACTTCACACAATTCCATTCTGTGACGTCACACACCTCAATTCTTTGACTTCATTCACCTTCATTCTTACTTCACAAACATCCATTCTATGACTTCACACACCTCCATTCTATGATTTCACACACCTCAATTTTGTGACTTCACACACCTCCATTCTATGATTTCACACACCTCC
>JANJXV010002164.1:7500-25000 GCA_024803745.1 Megascapheus bottae
GCGGCGGGGCGAGACACGGGCAGGCCTACGACGATGGGTGGGCGGAAGGGGAGGAGGAGAGGCACCCCGGGAACCGACGACGCCCGTGCGGGGTCTTCCCCGTCACCAAAAGGGCACCGGCCCTAGGGACCCGCGGCGGGCAACACCCGCGCCAGGGACGCACACGGGAATCTCACCGCCGGCACCCCCACGGCACACTGGCGGTCCCACGTGCGGAACCCCGGACGGGTGGTCACACCAGACCGACGGGGAGCCCTCGGTCGGCGCCACGGAGCGCGTCCCCCCCTCCAACCAGCCGACGCCACCTCCCCTCGGCCGTCGCACGGTGGCCGGCCACCAGGGCCAACTCGGCGAGGACCGGGAAAGGCGACCGACTGGTGGGAGGGGGCCGGGCAGGGCACGACGTGGCTCCACCGGGCGAGTGAGGTGAGTGGCGAGCGAGCGGCCGGGCCCACGACCCCCGATGCCGACGGGAGAGGGGGGAGCCTTCCGGGCACGGACGGGCCACCAGGCAAACGAGCTCGGGATCTCACCGCCCCCAGCTCCGGAGCGGTCCCGGGAGACGCCTGGGACGCCGAGCCGGCCGACCAACGTGGGATCGGATCACCACCCTCTACCACCGGCGCCGGTGGCCGGGGGCCCACCCACCGCACGGGCGGGGCCACCAAAGGAGAGCTCGCCACGCACGCCACGGGGACCTCACCGCGCCCGCGGAAGCCAAGCCAAGCCACACTCTCCGAGCTCCACTCCGCCATAACCATCCACACCACCGGGCAACGCCAGAAACCACGTGTCTGACACTCGGCCTCCTCGGCCGGCCGGAGCAGCACCCACACACACCGCTTTCCCACGGCTCCGGAGGGGGTCGCCACCCCCCACCACGGAGCGTCGCCGCGGAACGGCCTCACAGCCACGGAGCACCACACCGCCTGGCTCGCACGCAACGCCGTCGTGGCCGGCGGCCGTCGCCCGACGCGGACGCCGGGGCGGAGGGCGGCCGAGAGCCAACCCGCCCGAGGGCGGCGGTGCGGGAGCGGGAGGAGGGGGGACGGGACCCGACCCCTCCTCCGAGTGCCCGGGCAGCCGCACGGCCACACCACATCGCCCTCGCGCGACGAGCCCGCGCGCGGCTCAGACCAGCGCGCCGCTGCTTGCCTGAGGCGGGGGGGTGGGGACAGGTCGGGAAATCGCCCACACCGCTGCCACAACCAGGCGCCGGCCCCGAGAGAGAGGCCCCGCGGGATCCTCCCCCAGCTCGGAGGGGGGAGGCGCGGGCACGCAAGCGATCGGCCATCGCGCACGCGGCTTGGGGCAAGCCGCTAAAGCGCTCTCCAAGAAGCGGGACGACGGGGGACGGCCAGAGCCGCGGGAGCCCATCGGGAGCGACCCCCGCCAGCCCAGCGGGAGCAGCACCGCCCCCCGAACCAAGATAGCTAGAGAACACACCTCTCACTCTGAGGGGGTGCCGGACCCAGCCCGACGGAGCCCCCGCCAGGGGTCACCGCCAAAGGCGCCCATCCAGCGGCACGGGCAGGAGGGGGGGTCTGCGGTCCGAGCAACACCGGCTCCGGCGGTGCCGCTCGCGCGAGAGGGCAAAGGGGCGGTCGAGGGTGCACAGGCGCACGGCGGAGAACCCGGCCCCCGAGCGGCTCACCTCCACTGCAACTTCTCAGGTCCCCCAGCGAGGCCGCCAGGAGACACGGCAGGGAAGGAGCACAGCCGAAGGCCGGGAACAGCGGCTCACCAACAAAGGGAGGAGACCGCTCCGCCCACCGGCACCCCGAGACACGCACACCCGGCCTCTCGGGCCGACCGCCTCGACCCCCGAGAAGGCACCGCATCTCCAACAGCGACAGCCTCCCCCTGACTCGAGCGAGGATGGCCGGGACACGCCACGGGCAGCGAGCCACCAGACGGGGCACGGGAAACGGGAACGACACCACCGCCCAGCTTCGGGCACCTGGGGGTCGACCGGGAGCTTTCTCGGGAGTACCGCAAGAGAGCCGGGAGCTGCAGACGCTTTTGCACCGCAGCACGGGAGCCCACGGGGCACAGAGCCCACCCTCGCCGCGGAGAGGGCCGGCCCCGTGGCGCTACAAGTGGCCGGAAAGGGGAGGCGAGATCAGAGTTGCCCCCCTTGCCGGCACACAGGTCCCCGATCTCACGGCAAGAGCGGGGAGAGCGCGGCCGAGCCCGGATGCCGCACCCCTGCCTCCCGCACACCACCAACACGGTGGGACGGAGAGGCGAGGGGCCCACGAGCAGCACGAGAAGAGCGGTCCCATTCGCCATGAATGTCCGTCCCTCGCCTGGCGCAGCTTAGGCCCGGGCCCGAAGGAGATCGCATCACCACCACATCGATCACGAGAAGGGATGGGGAGACAACCACGCGGCACTCGGAGGCAGCGGGCCCGGGAGCGAAGCGTGACCCTGGGCTAGACGTAGCCAGGGGAGAGAGAGAGCGAAAGAAAAAAAAAAAAATTGGCCACCTGGCAAGGTGCAGATAGGTACGACACCCCGAGCCCATGGCACCCCAAAGCTTTCGGGAACGCCGGGGACCGCCGCGGCCAGCGAGAGTACCGGAAGGAAGGCAGCGACAAGAAAAAAAAAAAAAAGCCGGTGCTCGGGAAAGACCGGCACAACCAAAAAGAAAAAGGCCGAGAAAACTCAGCAAAGGCCGCCACACCAGGGAGGGCACCGCAGTAGGACGGGCTACTGCTGCGTGAACGGGGCGTGGACCGGAAAAAAAAAAAAAAACGGGGGCCGGCTCCCCCTCTTCCCGCCTTCTCGGGCACCCCACGGGTGGAGAGCACGCGCCGACAACCGCCTTCCAAAAGGCTGCCGGCGCAGGGAGAAAACACGGGCAAGTGAGCGGCACAGCGCAGACCACCCACCCCCCCCGGGCCGACCCGGGAAGGTCTTCCTCGAGCGGGGAGACAGGCGTCACTCAGGCAACCGGGCGGTCGAGTGACCCAAACGCCACCGCCATCCACCAACCACACGAGCCACCACAGGGCCAGGGCCTGCGCAGGGCGGCGGGAGCACGCGGGAGGAGGAGGCGGGGAAGGGGCACACGGGGCGGCAGCGGGGAAAAGCCCGGGCACACGGCACCCCGAGAGACGGCTGAGCACCCACTGACAGCCACCGAGAGAGGGCATGTCAGCACCATCCTGCAGGTACAAATCGCACACGTCACGACACGAAAAGTAGGTCCTCCAGCAGGGGGGATAACTCGCTCACGTCACGGGCCTCTCGGAACCCAATCTCGGTACCGCTGTCCCCAACACCTCCCCAACGGGGAGAAACACGGAACTCGCTGTACAACTGGTCGACCACGCAAAAGGAAAAAAAAAAAAAAAAAAAAAAAAAAAAGTACACGAGAAGCGAGAGCGGGCTGGGAGGTGGCGGAGATCAGAGCAAGCCTTCCCCGGTATCTCGGGCACTCAGACGTGCGCACCCGCCCGGACGCGCATGGGCTCACGGCCCGGTCGGTAGGGGGCGTCCTACCGGGCAGGCAGGCGCGCGGCCCCGGCCCCGGCCCCGGCCCCGGCCCCGGCCCCGGCCCCGGCCCCGGCCCCGGCCCCGGAGTCGGCTGGGCAGCCGGGGGCACCCACGCACACACACACACCGGGAGCGGGTCCGGGTCCCTGACTCCGGAGGTCTTCCTTCCTCCCGGCAGGGGCCCAGAGGCCAGGGCGAACCGGGCGAGTCCACGCCGGCGTCCCACACACCTCAGTACCTGGGTCCCGCCGGGTTCCGAGGTTCTCGTCGGCCGCACACGCGGGCACCTCGGGCCCGACGACCCTCCTAGGCGGGGGACCGCGCGTCCGGGCCCCCGCCACCCACCGGCGATCACTCGGGGACCGCGACTCCGGAGACGTCGGTCGTCCCCACCGCCACCGCCTCGGACCAAAGCCCGGGTGATACGCGGAGTCAGAGGGCCAGGGGGCCGCCGGGAGCCGCCCGAGCCTGCTGTAGGGGAGAGGACCCGAAGACCTCGGGCCAGGCTTCCCTCCGGCCCCCCCGGACCCAGGCGGGGCGGCCCAGCGTACCTGCCTGCGAGTCATACCGCGGGGGGGGGGGGGACTGGCCGGTCGGCCGGCCTACCGACCGAACGACCGACCGAGCGACAGACCGGTGCGGGGGCCCGACAGACCGGGGAGGCCGTGACCCAGAGCCGATCGGTCGGCTCGCCGCCACCGCCGCCGGCCTTCCCCAGCGCCGCCCGTGCCGCCACGCACGCCTCCTCTCTGGGCCGGCTCGCCTCCCCTAGGCGGGGTAGGCGGGGGAGAGAGCGAGGAGGGGGCCTCGGGGCCCCCGACGGAACTACTGGTCGACCGGACAAAGCTGCCTCCCGGACGCCGGGAGGAGACGCGACGCGCAACCCGGCCCCTCACTCTCCTGCAGGTGCAATCTGCGACGGACCGGCCGCTCCGGCTCCACAGCGACGCCGCGGGGACGGCCGCGTCCGGCAGCCGGGAGAGGCCGGCCCTCTGCCGGGACGCACTACGCCAGACGCCCTCCTTCGCTCGGCTGAGGACGAAGGACCTGTCATATAAAAGCGGACGCCAGGGGGCGCGCGACAACCGCCTTCCCCTGAACCGACACCAGCGAGTCGCTCTGCCCGGGATCGGCGCTCGCCGGCCGGCTCGGAGCTCCACGGACGGCCGGCCCGGAGACAAACCACCGCGCTCCCCGCCCCCGCGCCCCGAGAGGCACCGCAGAGGTCGGGACGAGCGGCCGGGCCCCCTCGGCAACCTCCGGAACGCCGCCGCCGCCGCCACCGGAGCCCCCGGAGACCCTGGACTGAGGCGGCGGCGGCGGCGGCGAAAGTGAAACCAACCGTGGCGGCCGCGGCGGCGGCGGCGGGCGGGCGGGACTCGCCGCCCCAAAGCGGCCCGCCGCGCCCGAGAACGCGGACGCGACTCGGGGAAGCAGATGGATGGGGTCCCGGAGCGGGGACGCTGAAGCCGACCGGCCGGCTCCCAGGTGCGCGACCGCCGCCACCGGTGGCGGCCCCCACCCACCCCGGGTGTCATCACCCGACACCACCCCCGAGTTTCTCTGCCCGGGATGGATCGGCGATCGGCACTCGCCGGCCGGCTCGGGGCTCCGCGGACAGCAGGCGCGGAGAGAAACGGCCGGCCGCGCTCCCTCCCCGCCCCCGCGCCCCGAGAGGCACCGCAGAGGTCGGTCGGGGCCAAAGCGGCGGCGGCCGGGGACGGCCGGGGCCCCTCTGCAACCCCCCCCCCCCGAGCAACGCCACTGGAGCCCCCGGAGACCTACACTGAGATCCCGCCGCCCGTGAAGCCGACAGTGAAACCGTGGCGGGCCGGCGGGCGGGCGGGCCGGCCGGCCTCGCCGTCACGCAGCAGCGGCCCGGGGACGGGTGAAGCTGGCCGGCCAGCCCCGAAACAGAAGACGGACGGGCACCTCCACCACCCGTGCCCGCCCCCCCTCCAACATCGCCGCTTCCACCCTTTGCCCCGTTCACGCCGGCCTGCCCGCCTGCCCCACCCACCCCACCCCACCCCACCCGAAAACTCCTACAATCGCTCACGCCAAGAGGAGAACCCGGGTAGGGAGGGAGCAGAACAGAGAGACCGGGTCCGAGAGCCCGTCTTCCCAGAGAAAACAGGGGTCTTCGTGGATGATGAAGGAGCAAACGGTGCATGAGCCTCGGGGGAAGGAAGGGGTGGGGGGGTTGGGAGGGGTGGAGAGCGGCCTGGGGAAAAACCCACCCAGTACTAAAAGTACTGCCTTTGCTGTGACTGGCATGGTTGGTGACTGATGGAGTGAGTGAGTGAGTGAGTGAGTGGACCCACTCTTCTCTCCCTATTGGGTGTTCACCGTGGTTTCCCTGACCTGTGCTGCGAGTGAGTTGGTGGGTGGGTGGGTGATGCACCTGCTCTCTTTTGGTCAGAAGGTGGAACTCCTCTGAACACTGAAGGCACTGCAGATACACGAGACCTGGGATCCAAACAAATTCCATGACATGGACACCTGGCATGCATGGCATGGTGGTGTGGTGTCTTTGAGATTTAGACTTTTCCCTTTCTTTCTTTCTTTCTTTCTTTCGTTCTTTCTTTCTTTCTTTCTTTCTTTCTTTCTTTCTTTCTTTCTTTCTTTCTCTCAGAGGGAGCAAGGGAAGGGGCACGGATTTTAAAGGAAGTAGGATAGTGTTTGCCATGCACTGTGTGGAAAACGAACGATGCAACGTGTGGGCAGGGATGGGGAAGCAAGCGAAAGAAGGGGTAAGGTTGTTCCGAAAAAAAAAAAAAAAAAACCTAATAATGATAGCAATAAGGACTGGGAATGTGGCTTAGCGGTACAGTGCTGGCTTGGAGCAAAAAGCAGCTCAGGGACGCTATCCCAGGCCCAAGACTAGAGGAAAAAAAAAAATTCCTCCTTGGAAATGAAGGAACCATGTACCTATTTACCATCTCATCTGCCCAGGCCCTTTCTGTGACCGCCTGACAGTTCACAAGCAGTCTCTCATTCTCCCTCCCACTAGCTACCCCTCCTCTGTCTCTGTGTCTCTCTGTGTAAATTTCATCTGTCTATCTACTGTGTGTCTGTGTGTCCGTCTGTCTCTGTCTCTGCCTCCCTCCCCCCCCCCTCTCCAGTCCTCTCTCTCCCTCTTCCACCCTGAGTAGGTGCAGTGACACACATGAGACACTGGACCCCCAGCTCCAAGAGAGTTTCATTTTCAACAACCCAGCAGAATTGACAGCCGGTGGGTCACTCGTCACTCCGTATTCTCCAGATGAGCCTCTTCACCAGAACTTCCTCAACACGGCGGAATCACTGTCCGCCATGACAGGCAGTGTCCGCTAGGTGGCGCCCCAGGACAAGGGGAAACAGCCGACCCAACATCGATCAAGCCCCCGCCCCCCCCTTCCGGGCACCCGAGAACAAACCTCCTCACCCACCCAGGGTGGGGAAGAGGTCTTTGTGCAAGCACTCTAGCAGTGGGCCACACTCCTGGCCTCCGTACTACACAGAAATGGATGTATTGTATTTATCTTCCTATTTATTTTGCCAGTCTGGGGCTTGAACTCAGGGCCGGCCTGCCTGCCTGCCTGCCTGCCTGCCTGCCTGCCTGCCTGCCTGCCTGCCTGGGCGCTGTCCTTAGACACTTGTGGCTCAACACCACACTCCCAGCCCATACTAACAATATTTATATTTATTTTATGTATTTATTTATTCATTTATTTATTTTAAAGACAATTGACGGTACACATTTTATTTACAGTGTTGTACGCTGTCTTAATACAGGGACCGCTTCTCTACTTGAGCCATTTTTCACCAAAGCAAAATAACCTAAGTAATACAAAGGGTTAAAATACAGCATCGAGGTACAAAAACAGACATACTCATTCTAGTTAGGAATGTAATCAGGATGTTACATTTTTTTAGAAGCCACAATTATGTTTAGGAAATCACATAAACATAGATCACTGATTTGAATAAAATGCATACACTTGAAGCAAAGCTTTGTAGTGACCAAACACAAAAAAAGTTACCAAAGAATGCACAAAATTAATGTTTATTCCACCTTTGTGTCCTATTCCTGGGTCCTTCGCCAATGTGACATGAGGAAAAAACAAACGCAAAACAGATGAAACACTGAAATCAGAATCAGTAATGTGATCAAGTAGGGAAACAGATACATTAAAATCTAGCGGCCGTCAGCAAGAGTACAGCAAAGATCATGCTGTAAAAAGAAACAAAGAAAACTGCTGAAAACTGTAGGCATCCTATTCTTTCAAACCAGCAAAATATGCTCCTGCATAACAATGACACATACACAGAATTTTTTTCCCATAAAGGTATAGAAATGCAAGTTCTTTTTTAATAGTGTGGATGGGCAAATGTGTGTGTCATGGTCATTTTACTAGGCTTTTACAGAGTGAGCCAGGAACACATGTATAGATCCTGGGGATGACGTGTACTGTCATTCTTTGATTGGTATAGTGGACACTCTAGCAAAAGTTAAAAAAAAAAAATGAATACAGAAGTACAAGACAAAGGCGAATGAGACTTCCCTTATTTTTTTTTTTTTTTTTTTTTGCCAGTCCTGGGCTTGAGCTCAGGGTCTGAGCACAGTCCTTGGACTTTCTCAAGGCTAGAGCTCTACCCCTTGAGCCTCAGCACCACTTCTGGCTTTTTTTCTATGTATGTGGTACCAAGGAATCGAATCCGGGTCTTCTTGCAGGCTAGGCAAGCACTTTAACCACTAGGCCAAACTCCCGGCCCCAGAGACTTCTCTTACATCTTAGTCACATTTAGATGGAATCAAATTTAAATGCAAATGCAGTCCACTCTGCTTCGATGAGGCTTTGGTTCAGCTCCCAGTCTCCATTGCCTGACGCAGTCTCCTATGAGAACGCTCCGAAGGTGTCTTCTTAAACCACAAACCTATTTTTAGTGGTGGAGCCGCTCTTAGTAGCTGTTGTTGTTTTTTTTTTAAATTCCCCCCTCCCCCCCCCCCCCCAGTCCTGGGGCTTGAAGTTTAGGCCCGAGCATCCTCCATGGGCTCTTTCCTCAAGGCTAGCAGTCTGCCACTTGAGCCATAGCACCACTTCCATCTCGTCTATGTACTTGGCACTGAGGAATCAAACCTGGGTCTCCGTGCATGCTAGACAAGCACTCACTCTACCGCTCTAGGCCAAACTCCCAGCCCCCTGACCAATTTTTAAAAGTTAAAAAAAAATGCAATGCTAACGATGATGACACCTTGGCAGAAAACGCTGGAAGTGGTTCTGTGGCTCCATTGGCAGAATACTAGCCGAAGAAAGGTCCAAGGACCGAGCGCCCAGGCCCTAACTTCAGGTCTGAGGACCTGGGGTGGCGGGGAGGGAGGGGGATCTCGGCCCTGGGAATGAACTGGCAAAATACGAACTGAGTACTAACTCGCTAAACTACATCGATAGCATCTGCCCAAAAAGCCAGATGGAAGTGGATTTGTGGCTCCAATAGTAGAACTTCAGTCTCAGGTGAGAAAGCTCAAGGACAGCAATCCAGGCCCCAGGCAGGCCCAATCATCCATCATCCTCAATGATCATCATCATCATCTGTGATCCTGAAATCTCTCGCCTGGGAAATCTCTCACCTGGCCCTGGCCCTGGCCCTGGCCCTGGCCCTGGCCCTGGCCCTGGCCCTGGCCCTGGCCCTGGCCCTGGGCCTGGCCCTGGCCCTGGGCCTGGCCTGAGCTTGGGAAAATGAAGAGGAGACCAGACTCCTGACTTCCTCCCCTCTCTCCTCTCTCCCCAGGGAGGTCAGCCAAGTGGGGGGTCAGCCGCACGGGGCATTTCGTACTCACACACCCGGCTTCACCGAAGGGTACAGGGCAGAGCCCAGTCCTGCCAAGACATGCCCACGCCCTCCCCCAATTCTGTCTGTGGACTGGGGCGGCACTCACTCCGCCACAGGCAGGGGGCGGGTGGTAGCAGTCTGACCAGTCCAGCTAGTAGGAGACAAGCCAGCCAGCCCATCGCTGGCCCAGGAAAGCAGGGAAGTGGCCGGCAGCAGAAAAAAAATACTCCCAAAGCTGCCTTTTCCTGCCCAAGGATCAGGACAAGCACACGAGAGGCTGTGTTTGTGAAGACAGAGTAAAGAGTGAGCCATTTCCCCGCGCGCGCGCGTGCGCGTGTGCAGTGTGTGTCGCTGGCCCAGGAAAGCAGGGAAGTGGCCGGCAGCAGAAAAAAAAATACTCCCAAAGCTGCCTTTTCCTGCCCAAGGATCAGGCCAAGCACACGAGAGGCTGTGTTTGTCAAGACAGAGTGAAGTGTGAGCCATTTCCCCGCGCGGTGTGCGGTGTGTGTCTACAGGGGGGGGGGGGGGCGGGGGGGGGGGGAGAGACGCCGGGTGGGTGGGGGTGGGGGTGGGGTGAAGGCAAGCCACTCAGCTAGTCAGCTCCTCCCCAGAAAAGCTCGGACTGCGGACTGTGCTTTGTCTTGTAAATGTTGTCATGGCAACGGCCTGACATTCCTGTTAGGCTTCACCCTGCGGGTGGGGGTGGGGCCTGGGGAAGAGAAACCACCAAAGGGAAATAAATAAAAAAAAAAAAAATCAAATACTACAGAGAACCACACAAACAACAAGACAAACAGCTAGCGGGCCCGGAATTCCACGACCGCTACCTTCAGGAAAATCGTTTCAAGGAAGTAGGATCGATGAGACCGGGAGTTTGGCCTAGTGGGAGAGGGCTTGCTTAGCAAACGGGAAGACCCGGCTTCCATTCCTCAGTGAAGTCAGAAACGAATGCTGCAGCTGTTGCTGCTGTGGTTGACGACGTGGTAGAGCTCTGGCCGGGAGAAAGCCCAGGCCCTGAGTTTCAGTTCGGGAGGCACGGGAAAGTACCGCTAGGCATTCACAGACAAGACAGCCCGGGTGCACACCTTCCAAATGCAGGGCTCCAGTGAAGGCAATCCCACCAGGAAGGAGGCAGTCTCAGAGGCCTGGTTGGAGGGTAGGCCTCCCTCAGCCTAAAAATGACCTCGATACTGTGTTTTTCATGTTTCCCCTTCGGGGCCCTCTGTCTGTCTGTCTGTCTGTCTGTCTGTCTGTCTCTGTCTCTGTCTCTGTCTCTGTCTCTCTGTCTCTGCCTCTCTGTCTGTCTGTCTCTGTCTCTCTGTCTCTGTCTCTGTCTGTCTGTCTGTCTGTCTCTCTCTCTCTCTCTCTCTCTCTCTCTCTCTCTCTCTCTCTCCCCCTCCCTCCCTCCCTCCTTCTCTCTCCCTCCCTCCATCCCCCTCTTCTTTTTCTGTACTTTGAACCGGAGAGTTATTGAGCACCTAAAATTCTGTATTTTACTTAGATCTGGTGACTTGGTGGAGACAGAAGAAAACCAGTTTTCTTAGGAAACATGGATAAGGGGAGGGAGGAAAAGGAGGTAGGGTTTCTCTCCTTTCTCTGTCTTTTTTTTTTTTTTTTTTTTTTGGCCAGTCCTGGGGCTTGTACTCAGGGCCTGAGCACTGTCTTTGGGCTTCTTTCTCAAGGCTAGAGCTCTACCACTTGAGCCAGAGCACCACACACTTCTGGGTTTTTTTTTATTGTGATTATTTTGCCCCCTATGGATGTGGTTGGTACCAAGGAATGGAACCCCCGGGCCTTTGCGCATGCTAAGCCAGCACTCTTCCACTAGGCCAAACTCCTGTCCCCTCATTTCTGTATTTGTTTGCTGGTTTTGGCCAGTCCTGGGGCTTGAACTCGGGGCCTAGGCACTATCCCAGAGCCTCACTGCCCCTTGTGGCTTTTCCTGCCTATGTGTGAGTGACTGAGCAATGGAAGTCCGTGAAGAACTGACCCGCACTCAGTTTTCCCTGGAGCTTACAGATGCCAGGGAAACCTTGCAGCAGCAGCAGCAGCAGCAGCAGCAGCAGCAGCAGCAGCAGCAGCAGCAGCAGCAGCAGCAGCAGCAGCAGCACACTGTCTGACTCCAGCATAGCCAATGTACCCGAGCTTGCCCACCTGTAAACATGCCACCACCACGGGGGCCCAGACTTTGGAAAGCCCACCCCACCACCCCGCCCGACCTTCCCTTGTGGACGTTTTCTCGGTTTTCTTTTGGGTTTGGGGTGGGGGGGGTTTCTTCAACTCTTTCATTCACCCCCGCCTGCCTCCTTGCTCAGACCTCCCTCACCAACCCCACTCCTGAACCCCCTTCCACACGGTCTCCAAGCCTGCGGGAAGGCTGTGACCCCCCCCCCCCCCCGCAGGCTGCTGCTGCGCTATCTATCCCAGTCAACAGTGGAAGATCATCCGGCCTGTTTCCTTCTTTCTCCCCCAGTTTTTCCTAACACTGACTTGAGTGTTTCAGGTAGGCTAGGCAGGCACTGTCCCATGAAACCGCATTCCCGGCCCCACCATGATTGTTTTTGGTGCGCGTGCAAGTCACAAGACCATCCCCACCCACCAACCCCCCCCCCAAAAAAAAAAAAATTAAGTCGATACGCATCTCCTGTGAGTAGAGAAGAAAGACCAAGTTGCCGGGCACGGTGGCCACTCAGGAGGCTGAGGTCTGTCTGAGGACCAAGGTTCAGAGCCAGCCTGGGTACCACAGGACGACCCGACCCGAGAGACACTTATCTCCCCCAAATACACTCTAGGAAACGGGAAGTGGGGCTTGGCTCCAGGGTAGGGTGCCAGCCTTCACGTGAAGAGCGCCCACCCGGGGCCTAGTTCGAGCCCCAGGACCCACCCCCCCAAAAAGGAAGAAAAAAAGACAAAGAGGAAGGGGAGGAAGCCATTTGGGGGAAGGAACAATGAAGGAAATGCCCCCCAAACATCCAGAACTCAGTCACTGACTGGGTCACCTGAACGTGACTAGTCGATCTATCCGTCCATCTGTCCAGCCTGATACTTGTGGATGGATGCCTGCCTGCCTGCCTGCCTGCCTGCCTGCCTGCCTGCCCGATTCGTGTCTCTACCCACCCACCCCCACCCCCACCAACACTTGTTCACTCCTGCTTTTGTTTCTGTCTCCCTGCCAGCCTGGAAACCACGGGCAGCAGCTTCCACTGCAGAGTCCAGGAAGGAACACACACACACACACACACACACACACACACACACACACACACACACACACACTGCACTGAAGCACCTACATGGCGGGGGCTCCCAGAAATGCAAAGAATCCATTTAGTGGCCTCTCAGCTCATTTGCAGCACCGATACTGTGTCAACATGTCACTTCATCACTGTTTCTGAAGATGGAAATTCCTCTGACCCCAGCTGTACCCCCTCACCACCCACCCAAGAGGGGCAGTAAGGGCAGTAGGTTTTGATCACCGTGTGTGTGTACGAAGGTTAAGAGCGTAAGATCTTCTGGGAGCATGGTAGTTATGAAAACAAAGTAGCAGGGGTGGGCTAGAATAGAACGGTGGCTCTTTAAAACACACGCACAAGCAAACAATAGGCTAAGAAGGAAGACCCAAAAAAGGCCCAAGGACCGCAGGGGGTGGTGCCAGTCCCTGGCAGTGGCTCACCCAGTTGCTGGGGAGTCTGACATCTGTGGGTAGAGATTCAAGTCCAGCTCAAGCTCCAAACTCTCTCTCTCTCTCTCTCTCTCTCTCTCTCTCTCTCTCTCTCTCTCTCTCTCTCTGTCTTTCTTTCTTTATTCTCTCTCCTCCCTCCCTCCCTCCCTCCCTCCCTTCCTTCCTTCCTTCCTTCCAAGTTATGGCCCCTGAACTCAAGGCCTGGGCACTCTGGCCTTGATCTCTCTGGAGGCTACGGAGTGCCTGCACCACTTCTGGCTTTTCTGTGTACGCAGTCCAGAGAACCTAGGGCTTCATGCGTGCATGCTACGCAAGTATTCTATCACTGGGTCACACTCCCGGCCCCCTTTTGAGATTCTTCATCGTGATTCCTCACTAAAAATGCCACAAGTGGACCCTGGCCCCTTCCCGCCCCGCCCCTCCCTGGGCCATTCCAGGTGACCAAGGCCAGCAGCGCGTGTCCGCCATCTACTGTCAACTTTCGGGAACTACCAGGGCTGTGAATTCCCATGGCGGGTCTGTCCTTCCATTCGGTCCAGTAGGACCTGGGGTGGGTGCAGGCCACAGAGAGTAGGTGAGATGGACATTGAAAATCAGTACGTGCAGGGACACACACCAACCAGCCAGCGCCCAAATTCCGGCCACCTATGCTCTTCTCTTCCACTCAGTCGGGTCGGGTCAGGCCGGGCTGGGCCGGGCCTAACCAAGACTAGCTCTTCACAGAAACCAGGGAGGGGTTGTTGTTGTTGTTGTTGTTGGTGGTGGTGGTGGTGGTGGTGGTGGTGGTGGTGGTGGTGTGCAGGAGGAGAGAGAGAGAGAGAGAGAGAGAGAGAGAGAGAGAGAGAGAGAGAGAGAGAGAGAGACGACAGACGACAGACAGACACAGAGAGCGCAGGAGAGCCCTTCTCGAGTGTTCTATCAAAGCTACATCTGCATGGAAGGGGTTTCGGGTGTGTGTGTGTGTGTGTGTGCGTGTGTGTGTGTGTGTGAAGTTATGTATCCTATTCCTGAGGAATGTCACTGTCACCCCTCAACACATGACACCCCGACAATGAAGAAAGCAGAAGCAGCAGCAGCACAAGCAGGGGAAGAAATAAATAGAATTCATTCTTCCGGTGTGTTGGGTGTGGCTGGGCTTGGACTGCTGTGTCACTCAGTCCTTCTCCACGACTAGCAAGGCCGGTGTCTCCCTGGTCAGTCACATCCTCAAGTCCCCTCCCTGGTGCTTGGACACTCCCAGAAACCGGCGAGCGAGTTCAGGGGCCAACCCAGCCTATCCCACCACACCCCCACCCCATCGTTCATCTGTCCATCCGCCCCCCTGCCCACCCGCCCCACACCCCGACCCCGAAGAACCTTCTCTCTCCATGCCGCCCCCCCCCCACATCAGAAGTCAGAAATGCAACCCCTTTCATCTTGGGAGTGGAATACAAACACAAGCCAAAGACAGTGTGATGCAAGCAAATGGGTCCTTTTATTTTATTTCTAGGGGAGGGCTGTGAGGTTGCGGTGAGGGCAGGGGGAGGGAGCTGGGGAGGAGGAAGAGGCAGGGGCAGGGGCAGGGGCAGGGGCAGGGGCAGGGGCAGGGGCAGGGGCAGGGGCAGGGGCAGGGGCAGGGGCAGGAGCAGGAGCAGGGGTGCTCAGGGGTCAGGACAGGAGGAGGCTTGCTTCTTCCCCAAAATCTCGCCTCGCATCCCTGGCTCAGCAAAACCTCCACACACACACCAAAGGTGCACTGGATCGGATTCCTAGCTGGCTGCCTTCTGCTAAGTGCTGAGTTGGTTCAGGCATCGCTCCCTGGTCCGGTGGTCTATCCAGCGGTCCCTGGTGGGGTGTGGAAGATAAAGAGATGTTACAAGGAGGAGCATTCTTTCCTTCCTCATCACGGTTTTGTTTGTAACTTCATAACTCCCCCCCCAACCCCACACGCCCCCCCATCCACTTTCTATACACTTCTCAGGAAGGCACAAACCTCTGCCAGACATCTGGTTGACCTTCGGAACAAAACAGAGCCATCTGGTCGACCTCCAGGACGGAACACAGACATCTGGTCGACCTCGGCATGCTTAGGCAGGGACAACTGGTCGACCTGGACCTGTCGTGGAGGGAAGGAGTACGACTCCCCCCGGAGTCCCCCGGACTCGACTCCCCCGGACTCCCCCGGACTCCCCCGGACTCCCCCGGACTCCCCCGGACTCCGTCCGAGTCCGAGTCCGAGTCCGAGTCCGAGTCCGAGTCCGAGTCCGAGTCCGAGTCCGAGTCCGAGTCCGAGTCCGAGTCCGAGGCCGAGTCCGAGTCCGAGTCCGAGTCCGAGTCCGAGTCCGAGTCCGAGGGTTGTCGCTAGGTCCTCGGCGGGTCCTCGGCGGGTCCCTGAGTCCTTGGTCCCCCGTGTCCACGGACCCCGGACCCCGGTCCCCGGTCCCCGGTCCCCGGTCCCCGGTCCTTGGTCGGTCCCCGAATTCTTGCGTCCCGGGTCCCTGGGATCCTCTCCTCCGTCCGTGCCGCGGGTTGTCGCTAGGTCCCCGGTGGGTGGGTCCCCGGGATCCTCGACGTCCGAGTCCGAGTGCCTATCCGAGTCGCGGGTTGTCGGCAGGTCCTCAGCGGGTCACCCCGTCCACGGCATGTCCCGGCGGGTCCTTGGTCCTCGGTCCTCGGTCCTCGGTCCTCGGTCCTCTGCGAGTCCCCTGCGGGTCCCCGAATTCTCGTGTCCCGGGTCCCTGGAATCCTCTCCTCCGTCCGAGTCGCGGGTCGCGGGTCGCGGGTCGTCGTAGGTCCCCGGCGGGTTCCCGGGTCCCCGGTCCGCGGTCCGCGGTCCCCGTTCTCCGGTCCTCGGCGGGTCCGAGTCCGAGTCCGAGTCCGAGTCCGAGTCCGAGTCCGAGTCCGAGTCCGAGTCCGAGTCCGAGTCCGAGGGTTGTCGCTAGGTCCTCGGCGGGTCCCCGGACCCCGGACACCGGTCCTCGGTCCTGGTTTCTCGGTGGGTCCCCGAATTCTCGCGTCCCGGGTCCTTGGGATCCTCTCCTCCGTCCGAGTCCGAGTCCGAGTCCGAGTCCGAGTCCGAGTCCGAGTCCGAGTCCGAGTCCGAGTCCGAGTGCCTATCCGAGTCGCGGGTTGTCGGCAGGTGCTCAGCGGGTCACCCCGTCCACGGGTCCACGGCTCCACGGACCCCGGCCCCCGGCCCCCGGTCCGCGGTCCTCGGTCCCCGGTCCCCGGTCCCCGGTCCCCGGTCCTCGGTCCTCGTTCCCCCGTGTCCACGGACCCCGGTCCTCGGTGGATCCCCGAATTCTTGCGTCCCGGGTCCCTGGTATCCTCTCCTCCGTCCGAGTCCGAGTCCGAGTCCGAGTCCGAGTCCGAGTCCGAGTCCGAGTCCGAGGGTTGTCGCTAGGTCCTCGGCGGGTCCCCGGACCCCGGACACCGGTCCTCGGTCCTGGTTTCTCGGTGGGTCCCCGAATTCTCGCGTCCCGGGTCCTTGGGATCCTCTCCTCCGTCCGAGTCCGAGTCCGAGTCCGAGTCCGAGTCCGAGTCCGAGTCCGAGTCCGAGTGCCTATCCGAGTCGCGGGTTGTCGGCAGGTGCTCAGCGGGTCACCCCGTCCACGGGTCCACGGCTCCACGGACCCCGGCCCCCGGCCCCCGGTCCGCGGTCCTCGGTCCCCGGTCCCCGGTCCCCGGTCCCCGGTCCTCGGTCCTCGTTCCCCCGTGTCCACGGACCCCGGTCCTCGGTGGATCCCCGAATTCTTGCGTCCCGGGTCCCTGGTATCCTCTCCTCCGTCCGAGTCCGAGTCCGAGTCCGAGTCCGAGTCCGAGTCCGAGTCGCCGGTTGTCGGCAGGTCCTCAGCGGGTCACCCCGTCCACCGGTCCTCTGCGGGTCCCCGAATTCTCGCGTCACGGGTTCCTGGGATCCTCTCCTCCGTCCGAGTCCGAGTCCGAGTCCGAGTCCGAGTCCGAGTCCGAGTCCGAGTCCGAGTCCGAGTGCCTATCCGAGTCGCGGGTTGTCGGCAGGTGCTCAGCGGGTCACCCCGTCCACGGGTCCACGGCTCCACGGACCCCGGCCCCCGGCCCCCGGCCCCCGGTCCGCGGTCCTCGGTCCCCGGTCCCCGGTCCCCGGTCCTCGGTCCTCGTTCCCCCGTGTCCACGGACCCCGGTCCTCGGTGGATCCCCGAATTCTTGCGTCCCGGGTCCCTGGTATCCTCTCCTCCGTCCGAGTCCGAGTCCGAGTCCGAGTCCGAGTCCGAGTCGCCGGTTGTCGGCAGGTCCTCAGCGGGTCACCCCGTCCACCGGTCCTCTGCGGGTCCCCGAATTCTCGCGTCACGGGTTCCTGGGATCCTCTCCTCCGTCCGAGTCCGAGTCCGAGTCCGAGTCCGAGTCCGAGTCCGAGTCCGAGTCCGAGTCCGAGTCCGAGTCAGAGTCAGAGTCCGAGTGCCTATCCGAGTCGCGGGTTGTCGGCAGGTGCTCAGCGGGTCACCCCGTCCACGGGTCCACGGCTCCACGGACCCCAGTCCCCGG
>JANJXV010002164.1:37500-44429 GCA_024803745.1 Megascapheus bottae
TGACACTCGGCCTCCTCGGCCGGCCGGAGCAGCACCCACACACACCGCTTTCCCACGGCTCCGGAGGGGGTCGCCACCCCCCACCACGGAGCGTCGCCGCGGAACGGCCTCACAGCCACGGAGCACCACACCGCCTGGCTCGCACGCAACGCCGTCGTGGCCGGCGGCCGTCGCCCGACGCGGACGCCGGGGCGGAGGGCGGCCGAGAGCCAACCCGCCCGAGGGCGGCGGTGCGGGAGCGGGAGGAGGGGGGACGGGACCCGACCCCTCCTCCGAGTGCCCGGGCAGCCGCACGGCCACACCACATCGCCCTCGCGCGACGAGCCCGCGCGCGGCTCAGACCAGCGCGCCGCTGCTTGCCTGAGGCGGGGGGGTGGGGACAGGTCGGGAAATCGCCCACACCGCTGCCACAACCAGGCGCCGGCCCCGAGAGAGAGGCCCCGCGGGATCCTCCCCCAGCTCGGAGGGGGGAGGCGCGGGCACGCAAGCGATCGGCCATCGCGCACGCGGCTTGGGGCAAGCCGCTAAAGCGCTCTCCAAGAAGCGGGACGACGGGGGACGGCCAGAGCCGCGGGAGCCCATCGGGAGCGACCCCCGCCAGCCCAGCGGGAGCAGCACCGCCCCCCGAACCAAGATAGCTAGAGAACACACCTCTCACTCTGAGGGGGTGCCGGACCCAGCCCGACGGAGCCCCCGCCAGGGGTCACCGCCAAAGGCGCCCATCCAGCGGCACGGGCAGGAGGGGGGGTCTGCGGTCCGAGCAACACCGGCTCCGGCGGTGCCGCTCGCGCGAGAGGGCAAAGGGGCGGTCGAGGGTGCACAGGCGCACGGCGGAGAACCCGGCCCCCGAGCGGCTCACCTCCACTGCAACTTCTCAGGTCCCCCAGCGAGGCCGCCAGGAGACACGGCAGGGAAGGAGCACAGCCGAAGGCCGGGAACAGCGGCTCACCAACAAAGGGAGGAGACCGCTCCGCCCACCGGCACCCCGAGACACGCACACCCGGCCTCTCGGGCCGACCGCCTCGACCCCCGAGAAGGCACCGCATCTCCAACAGCGACAGCCTCCCCCTGACTCGAGCGAGGATGGCCGGGACACGCCACGGGCAGCGAGCCACCAGACGGGGCACGGGAAACGGGAACGACACCACCGCCCAGCTTCGGGCACCTGGGGGTCGACCGGGAGCTTTCTCGGGAGTACCGCAAGAGAGCCGGGAGCTGCAGACGCTTTTGCACCGCAGCACGGGAGCCCACGGGGCACAGAGCCCACCCTCGCCGCGGAGAGGGCCGGCCCCGTGGCGCTACAAGTGGCCGGAAAGGGGAGGCGAGATCAGAGTTGCCCCCCTTGCCGGCACACAGGTCCCCGATCTCACGGCAAGAGCGGGGAGAGCGCGGCCGAGCCCGGATGCCGCACCCCTGCCTCCCGCACACCACCAACACGGTGGGACGGAGAGGCGAGGGGCCCACGAGCAGCACGAGAAGAGCGGTCCCATTCGCCATGAATGTCCGTCCCTCGCCTGGCGCAGCTTAGGCCCGGGCCCGAAGGAGATCGCATCACCACCACATCGATCACGAGAAGGGATGGGGAGACAACCACGCGGCACTCGGAGGCAGCGGGCCCGGGAGCGAAGCGTGACCCTGGGCTAGACGTAGCCAGGGGAGAGAGAGAGCGAAAGAAAAAAAAAAAAATTGGCCACCTGGCAAGGTGCAGATAGGTACGACACCCCGAGCCCATGGCACCCCAAAGCTTTCGGGAACGCCGGGGACCGCCGCGGCCAGCGAGAGTACCGGAAGGAAGGCAGCGACAAGAAAAAAAAAAAAAAGCCGGTGCTCGGGAAAGACCGGCACAACCAAAAAGAAAAAGGCCGAGAAAACTCAGCAAAGGCCGCCACACCAGGGAGGGCACCGCAGTAGGACGGGCTACTGCTGCGTGAACGGGGCGTGGACCGGAAAAAAAAAAAAAAACGGGGGCCGGCTCCCCCTCTTCCCGCCTTCTCGGGCACCCCACGGGTGGAGAGCACGCGCCGACAACCGCCTTCCAAAAGGCTGCCGGCGCAGGGAGAAAACACGGGCAAGTGAGCGGCACAGCGCAGACCACCCACCCCCCCCGGGCCGACCCGGGAAGGTCTTCCTCGAGCGGGGAGACAGGCGTCACTCAGGCAACCGGGCGGTCGAGTGACCCAAACGCCACCGCCATCCACCAACCACACGAGCCACCACAGGGCCAGGGCCTGCGCAGGGCGGCGGGAGCACGCGGGAGGAGGAGGCGGGGAAGGGGCACACGGGGCGGCAGCGGGGAAAAGCCCGGGCACACGGCACCCCGAGAGACGGCTGAGCACCCACTGACAGCCACCGAGAGAGGGCATGTCAGCACCATCCTGCAGGTACAAATCGCACACGTCACGACACGAAAAGTAGGTCCTCCAGCAGGGGGGATAACTCGCTCACGTCACGGGCCTCTCGGAACCCAATCTCGGTACCGCTGTCCCCAACACCTCCCCAACGGGGAGAAACACGGAACTCGCTGTACAACTGGTCGACCACGCAAAAGGAAAAAAAAAAAAAAAAAAAAAAAAAAAAGTACACGAGAAGCGAGAGCGGGCTGGGAGGTGGCGGAGATCAGAGCAAGCCTTCCCCGGTATCTCGGGCACTCAGACGTGCGCACCCGCCCGGACGCGCATGGGCTCACGGCCCGGTCGGTAGGGGGCGTCCTACCGGGCAGGCAGGCGCGCGGCCCCGGCCCCGGCCCCGGCCCCGGCCCCGGCCCCGGCCCCGGCCCCGGCCCCGGCCCCGGAGTCGGCTGGGCAGCCGGGGGCACCCACGCACACACACACACCGGGAGCGGGTCCGGGTCCCTGACTCCGGAGGTCTTCCTTCCTCCCGGCAGGGGCCCAGAGGCCAGGGCGAACCGGGCGAGTCCACGCCGGCGTCCCACACACCTCAGTACCTGGGTCCCGCCGGGTTCCGAGGTTCTCGTCGGCCGCACACGCGGGCACCTCGGGCCCGACGACCCTCCTAGGCGGGGGACCGCGCGTCCGGGCCCCCGCCACCCACCGGCGATCACTCGGGGACCGCGACTCCGGAGACGTCGGTCGTCCCCACCGCCACCGCCTCGGACCAAAGCCCGGGTGATACGCGGAGTCAGAGGGCCAGGGGGCCGCCGGGAGCCGCCCGAGCCTGCTGTAGGGGAGAGGACCCGAAGACCTCGGGCCAGGCTTCCCTCCGGCCCCCCCGGACCCAGGCGGGGCGGCCCAGCGTACCTGCCTGCGAGTCATACCGCGGGGGGGGGGGGGACTGGCCGGTCGGCCGGCCTACCGACCGAACGACCGACCGAGCGACAGACCGGTGCGGGGGCCCGACAGACCGGGGAGGCCGTGACCCAGAGCCGATCGGTCGGCTCGCCGCCACCGCCGCCGGCCTTCCCCAGCGCCGCCCGTGCCGCCACGCACGCCTCCTCTCTGGGCCGGCTCGCCTCCCCTAGGCGGGGTAGGCGGGGGAGAGAGCGAGGAGGGGGCCTCGGGGCCCCCGACGGAACTACTGGTCGACCGGACAAAGCTGCCTCCCGGACGCCGGGAGGAGACGCGACGCGCAACCCGGCCCCTCACTCTCCTGCAGGTGCAATCTGCGACGGACCGGCCGCTCCGGCTCCACAGCGACGCCGCGGGGACGGCCGCGTCCGGCAGCCGGGAGAGGCCGGCCCTCTGCCGGGACGCACTACGCCAGACGCCCTCCTTCGCTCGGCTGAGGACGAAGGACCTGTCATATAAAAGCGGACGCCAGGGGGCGCGCGACAACCGCCTTCCCCTGAACCGACACCAGCGAGTCGCTCTGCCCGGGATCGGCGCTCGCCGGCCGGCTCGGAGCTCCACGGACGGCCGGCCCGGAGACAAACCACCGCGCTCCCCGCCCCCGCGCCCCGAGAGGCACCGCAGAGGTCGGGACGAGCGGCCGGGCCCCCTCGGCAACCTCCGGAACGCCGCCGCCGCCGCCACCGGAGCCCCCGGAGACCCTGGACTGAGGCGGCGGCGGCGGCGGCGAAAGTGAAACCAACCGTGGCGGCCGCGGCGGCGGCGGCGGGCGGGCGGGACTCGCCGCCCCAAAGCGGCCCGCCGCGCCCGAGAACGCGGACGCGACTCGGGGAAGCAGATGGATGGGGTCCCGGAGCGGGGACGCTGAAGCCGACCGGCCGGCTCCCAGGTGCGCGACCGCCGCCACCGGTGGCGGCCCCCACCCACCCCGGGTGTCATCACCCGACACCACCCCCGAGTTTCTCTGCCCGGGATGGATCGGCGATCGGCACTCGCCGGCCGGCTCGGGGCTCCGCGGACAGCAGGCGCGGAGAGAAACGGCCGGCCGCGCTCCCTCCCCGCCCCCGCGCCCCGAGAGGCACCGCAGAGGTCGGTCGGGGCCAAAGCGGCGGCGGCCGGGGACGGCCGGGGCCCCTCTGCAACCCCCCCCCCCCGAGCAACGCCACTGGAGCCCCCGGAGACCTACACTGAGATCCCGCCGCCCGTGAAGCCGACAGTGAAACCGTGGCGGGCCGGCGGGCGGGCGGGCCGGCCGGCCTCGCCGTCACGCAGCAGCGGCCCGGGGACGGGTGAAGCTGGCCGGCCAGCCCCGAAACAGAAGACGGACGGGCACCTCCACCACCCGTGCCCGCCCCCCCTCCAACATCGCCGCTTCCACCCTTTGCCCCGTTCACGCCGGCCTGCCCGCCTGCCCCACCCACCCCACCCCACCCCACCCGAAAACTCCTACAATCGCTCACGCCAAGAGGAGAACCCGGGTAGGGAGGGAGCAGAACAGAGAGACCGGGTCCGAGAGCCCGTCTTCCCAGAGAAAACAGGGGTCTTCGTGGATGATGAAGGAGCAAACGGTGCATGAGCCTCGGGGGAAGGAAGGGGTGGGGGGGTTGGGAGGGGTGGAGAGCGGCCTGGGGAAAAACCCACCCAGTACTAAAAGTACTGCCTTTGCTGTGACTGGCATGGTTGGTGACTGATGGAGTGAGTGAGTGAGTGAGTGAGTGGACCCACTCTTCTCTCCCTATTGGGTGTTCACCGTGGTTTCCCTGACCTGTGCTGCGAGTGAGTTGGTGGGTGGGTGGGTGATGCACCTGCTCTCTTTTGGTCAGAAGGTGGAACTCCTCTGAACACTGAAGGCACTGCAGATACACGAGACCTGGGATCCAAACAAATTCCATGACATGGACACCTGGCATGCATGGCATGGTGGTGTGGTGTCTTTGAGATTTAGACTTTTCCCTTTCTTTCTTTCTTTCTTTCTTTCGTTCTTTCTTTCTTTCTTTCTTTCTTTCTTTCTTTCTTTCTTTCTTTCTTTCTCTCAGAGGGAGCAAGGGAAGGGGCACGGATTTTAAAGGAAGTAGGATAGTGTTTGCCATGCACTGTGTGGAAAACGAACGATGCAACGTGTGGGCAGGGATGGGGAAGCAAGCGAAAGAAGGGGTAAGGTTGTTCCGAAAAAAAAAAAAAAAAAACCTAATAATGATAGCAATAAGGACTGGGAATGTGGCTTAGCGGTACAGTGCTGGCTTGGAGCAAAAAGCAGCTCAGGGACGCTATCCCAGGCCCAAGACTAGAGGAAAAAAAAAAATTCCTCCTTGGAAATGAAGGAACCATGTACCTATTTACCATCTCATCTGCCCAGGCCCTTTCTGTGACCGCCTGACAGTTCACAAGCAGTCTCTCATTCTCCCTCCCACTAGCTACCCCTCCTCTGTCTCTGTGTCTCTCTGTGTAAATTTCATCTGTCTATCTACTGTGTGTCTGTGTGTCCGTCTGTCTCTGTCTCTGCCTCCCTCCCCCCCCCCTCTCCAGTCCTCTCTCTCCCTCTTCCACCCTGAGTAGGTGCAGTGACACACATGAGACACTGGACCCCCAGCTCCAAGAGAGTTTCATTTTCAACAACCCAGCAGAATTGACAGCCGGTGGGTCACTCGTCACTCCGTATTCTCCAGATGAGCCTCTTCACCAGAACTTCCTCAACACGGCGGAATCACTGTCCGCCATGACAGGCAGTGTCCGCTAGGTGGCGCCCCAGGACAAGGGGAAACAGCCGACCCAACATCGATCAAGCCCCCGCCCCCCCCTTCCGGGCACCCGAGAACAAACCTCCTCACCCACCCAGGGTGGGGAAGAGGTCTTTGTGCAAGCACTCTAGCAGTGGGCCACACTCCTGGCCTCCGTACTACACAGAAATGGATGTATTGTATTTATCTTCCTATTTATTTTGCCAGTCTGGGGCTTGAACTCAGGGCCGGCCTGCCTGCCTGCCTGCCTGCCTGCCTGCCTGCCTGCCTGCCTGCCTGCCTGGGCGCTGTCCTTAGACACTTGTGGCTCAACACCACACTCCCAGCCCATACTAACAATATTTATATTTATTTTATGTATTTATTTATTCATTTATTTATTTTAAAGACAATTGACGGTACACATTTTATTTACAGTGTTGTACGCTGTCTTAATACAGGGACCGCTTCTCTACTTGAGCCATTTTTCACCAAAGCAAAATAACCTAAGTAATACAAAGGGTTAAAATACAGCATCGAGGTACAAAAACAGACATACTCATTCTAGTTAGGAATGTAATCAGGATGTTACATTTTTTTAGAAGCCACAATTATGTTTAGGAAATCACATAAACATAGATCACTGATTTGAATAAAATGCATACACTTGAAGCAAAGCTTTGTAGTGACCAAACACAAAAAAAGTTACCAAAGAATGCACAAAATTAATGTTTATTCCACCTTTGTGTCCTATTCCTGGGTCCTTCGCCAATGTGACATGAGGAAAAAACAAACGCAAAACAGATGAAACACTGAAATCAGAATCAGTAATGTGATCAAGTAGGGAAACAGATACATTAAAATCTAGCGGCCGTCAGCAAGAGTACAGCAAAGATCATGCTGTAAA
>JANJXV010002165.1:0-44425 GCA_024803745.1 Megascapheus bottae
CTCCATTCTATGACTTCACACATCTCCATTCTGTGACTTCACACACCACCATTCTATGATTTCATACACCTCCATTCTGTGACTTCACACACCTCCATTCTATGACTTCACACACCTCCATTCTATAACTTAACACACTTATATTGTGACTTCACACACCTCCATTCTATGACTTCACACACCTACATTGTGACTTCACACACCTCCATTCTATGACTACACACACCTTCATTATTACTTCAGAATCATCCATTCTATGACTTCACACACCTCCATTCTATGACTTCAAAAACCTCCGTTCTGTGACCTCCCACACCTTCATTTTGACGTCACACACCTCCATTCTGTGACTTCACACACCTCCATTCTGAGTTCACACACCTCCATTCCGGTACTTAACACACATCCATTCTGTGACTTCATACACCTCCATTCTATGACTTCACACACCTCCATTCTTTGACTTCACACACGTACATTCTATGATTTTACACACCTCCATTCTGTGACTTCACACACCTCCATTCTATAACTTCACACACCTCCATTCTGTGACTTCACACACCTCCATTCTGTGACTTCACACACCTCCATTCTATAACTTCACACACCTCCATTCTGTGACTTCACACACCTCCATTCTATGACTTCACACACCTCCTTTCTGTGACTTCACACACCTCCATTGTGAGTTCACACACCTGCATTCTGTCACTTCACACACCTCCATTCTTTGACTTCACACACCTCCATTCTGTGACTTCACTCACCTGCATTTTTTGAATTCACATACTTCCATTCTTTGACTTCACACACCTCCATTCCATGACTTCACACACCTCCATTCCATGAATTCACACACCTCCATTCTATGAGTTCACACACCACCATTTTGACTTCACACACCTCCATTCTATGACTTCACACACCTCCATTCTATGACATCACACACCTCCATTCTATGACTTCACACATCTCCATTCTGTGACTTCACACACCACCATTCTATGATTTCATACACCTCCATTCTGTGACTTCACACACCTCCATTCTATGACTTCACACACCTCCATTCTATAACTTAACACACCTATATTGTGACTTCACACACCTCCATTCTATGACTTCACACACCTACATTGTGACTTCACACACCTCCATTCTATGACTACACACACCTTCATTATTACTTCAGAATCATCCATTCTATGACTTCACACACCTCCATTCTATGACTTCAAAAACCTCCGTTCTGTGACCTCCCACACCTTCATTTTGACGTCACACACCTCCATTCTGTGACTTCACACACCTCCATTCTGAGTTCACACACCTCCATTCCGGTACTTAACACACATCCATTCTGTGACTTCATACACCTCCATTCTATGACTTCACACACCTCCATTCTTTGACTTCACACACGTACATTCTATGATTTTACACACCTCCATTCTGTGACTTCACACACCTCCATTCTATAACTTCACACACCTCCATTCTGTGACTTCACACACCTCCATTCTGTGACTTCACACACCTCCATTCTATAACTTCACACACCTCCATTCTGTGACTTCACACACCTCCATTCTATGACTTCACACACCTCCATTCTTTAACTTAGCACTCCTACATTGTGACTTCACACCTCCATTCTATGAGTTCACACACCTGCATTGTGACTTCACACACCTCCATTTTGACTTCACACGCCTCAGTTCTGTGACTTCACACACCTCCATTCTATGATTTCACACACTTCCATTCTATGACTTCACACACCTAGATTCTATGACTTCACACACCTCATTTCTGAGTTGACACACATCCATTCTGTGATTTCACACACCTCCAATCTGACTTCACACTCCTCCATTCTATGACTTCACACATCTCCATTGTGACTTCACACACCTCCATTCTATGAGTTCACACACCTCCATTCTGACTTCACACACCTCCATTCTATGACTTCACACAGCTAAATTCTGACTTCACACCTCCATTTGTGACTTCACACTCCACAATTTTGACTTAACACACCTCCATTCTGTGACTTCACACACCTCCATTCTGTGACTTCACACACATCCATTTTGACTTCACACACTTCCATTCTTTGACTTCACACACCTCCATTCTGTGACTTCACACAACTCCATTCCATGACTTCACACACCTCCATTCTATGAGATTACACACCACCATTCTATGAGTTCACACACCTACATTGTGACTTCACACACCTCCATTCTATGACTTCACACACCTTCATTTTTTCTTCAGAATCATCCATTCTATGACTTCACACACCTCCATTCTATGATTTCACAAAATTCCATCCTGTGACTTCACACACCTCCATTCTGACTTCACACACCTCCATTCTATGACTTCACACACTTCCATTCTATGACTTCACACACCTCCTTTCTGTGACTTCACACACCTCCATTGTGAGTTCACACACCTGCATTCTGTCACTTCACACACCTCCATTCTTTGACTTCACACACCTCCATTCTGTGACTTCACTCACCTGCATTTTTTGAATTCACATACTTCCATTCTTTGACTTCACACACCTCCATTCAATGACTTCACACACCTCCATTCCATGAATTCACACACTTCCATTCCATTCTATGAGTTCACACACCACCATTTTGACTTCACACACCTCCATTCTATGACTTCACACACCTCCATTCTATGACATCACACACCTCCATTCTATGACTTCACACATCTCCATTCTGTGACTTCACACACCACCATTCTATGATTTCATACACCTCCATTCTGTGACTTCACACACCTCCATTCTATGACTTCACACACCTCCATTCTATAACTTAACACACTTATATTGTGACTTCACACACCTCCATTCTATGACTTCACACACCTACATTGTGACTTCACACACCTCCATTCTATGACTACACACACCTTCATTATTACTTCAGAATCATCCATTCTATGACTTCACACACCTCCATTCTATGACTTCAAAAACCTCCGTTCTGTGACCTCCCACACCTTCATTTTGACGTCACACACCTCCATTCTGTGACTTCACACACCTCCATTCTGAGTTCACACACCTCCATTCCGGTACTTAACACACATCCATTCTGTGACTTCATACACCTCCATTCTATGACTTCACACACCTCCATTCTTTGACTTCACACACGTACATTCTATGATTTTACACACCTCCATTCTGTGACTTCACACACCTCCATTCTATAACTTCACACACCTCCATTCTGTGACTTCACACACCTCCATTCTGTGACTTCACACACCTCCATTCTATAACTTCACACACCTCCATTCTGTGACTTCACACACCTCCATTCTATGACTTCACACACCTCCATTCTTTAACTTAGCACTCCTACATTGTGACTTCACACCTCCATTCTATGAGTTCACACACCTGCATTGTGACTTCACACACCTCCATTTTGACTTCACACGCCTCAGTTCTGTGACTTCACACACCTCCATTCTATGATTTCACACACTTCCATTCTATGACTTCACACACCTAGATTCTATGACTTCACACACCTCATTTCTGAGTTGACACACATCCATTCTGTGATTTCACACACCTCCAATCTGACTTCACACTCCTCCATTCTATGACTTCACACATCTCCATTGTGACTTCACACACCTCCATTCTATGAGTTCACACACCTCCATTCTGACTTCACACACCTCCATTCTATGACTTCACACAGCTAAATTCTGACTTCACACCTCCATTTGTGACTTCACACTCCACAATTTTGACTTAACACACCTCCATTCTGTGACTTCACACACCTCCATTCTGTGACTTCACACACATCCATTTTGACTTCACACACTTCCATTCTTTGACTTCACACACCTCCATTCTGTGACTTCACACAACTCCATTCCATGACTTCACACACCTCCATTCTATGAGATTACACACCACCGTTCTATGAGTTCACACACCTACATTGTGACTTCACACACCTCCATTCTATGACTTCACACACCTTCATTTTTTCTTCAGAATCATCCATTCTATGACTTCACACACCTCCATTCTATGATTTCACAAAATTCCATCCTGTGACTTCACACACCTCCATTCTGACTTCACACACCTCCATTCTATGACTTCACACACTTCCATTCTATGACTTCACACACCTCCTTTCTGTGACTTCACACACCTCCATTGTGAGTTCACACACCTGCATTCTGTCACTTCACACACCTCCATTCTTTGACTTCACACACCTCCATTCTGTGACTTCACTCACCTGCATTTTTTGAATTCACATACTTCCATTCTTTGACTTCACACACCTCCATTCAATGACTTCACACACCTCCATTCCATGAATTCACACACTTCCATTCCATTCTATGAGTTCACACACCACCATTTTGACTTCACACACCTCCATTCTATGACTTCACACACCTCCATTCTATGACATCACACACCTCCATTCTATGACTTCACACATCTCCATTCTGTGACTTCACACACCACCATTCTATGATTTCATACACCTCCATTCTGTGACTTCACACACCTCCATTCTATGACTTCACACACCTCCATTCTATAACTTAACACACTTATATTGTGACTTCACACACCTCCATTCTATGACTTCACACACCTACATTGTGACTTCACACACCTCCATTCTATGACTACACACACCTTCATTATTACTTCAGAATCATCCATTCTATGACTTCACACACCTCCATTCTATGACTTCAAAAACCTCCGTTCTGTGACCTCCCACACCTTCATTTTGACGTCACACACCTCCATTCTGTGACTTCACACACCTCCATTCTGAGTTCACACACCTCCATTCCGGTACTTAACACACATCCATTCTGTGACTTCATACACCTCCATTCTATGACTTCACACACCTCCATTCTTTGACTTCACACACGTACATTCTATGATTTTACACACCTCCATTCTGTGACTTCACACACCTCCATTCTATAACTTCACACACCTCCATTCTGTGACTTCACACACCTCCATTCTGTGACTTCACACACCTCCATTCTATAACTTCACACACCTCCATTCTGTGACTTCACACACCTCCATTCTATGACTTCACACACCTCCATTCTTTAACTTAGCACTCCTACATTGTGACTTCACACCTCCATTCTATGAGTTCACACACCTGCATTGTGACTTCACACACCTCCATTTTGACTTCACACGCCTCAGTTCTGTGACTTCACACACCTCCATTCTATGATTTCACACACTTCCATTCTATGACTTCACACACCTAGATTCTATGACTTCACACACCTCATTTCTGAGTTGACACACATCCATTCTGTGATTTCACACACCTCCAATCTGACTTCACACTCCTCCATTCTATGACTTCACACATCTCCATTGTGACTTCACACACCTCCATTCTATGAGTTCACACACCTCCATTCTGACTTCACACACCTCCATTCTATGACTTCACACAGCTAAATTCTGACTTCACACCTCCATTTGTGACTTCACACTCCACAATTTTGACTTAACACACCTCCATTCTGTGACTTCACACACCTCCATTCTGTGCCTTCACACACATCCATTTTGACTTCACACACTTCCATTCTTTGACTTCACACACCTCCATTCTGTGACTTCACACACCTCCATTCCATGACTTCACACACCTCCATTCTATGAGATTACACACCACCATTCTATGTGTTCACACACCTACATTGTGACTTCACACACCTCCATTCTATGACTTCACACACCTTCATTTTTTCTTCAGAATCATCCATTCTATGACTTCACACACCTCCATTCTATGATTTCACAAAATTCCATCCTGTGACTTCACACACCTCCATTCTGACTTCACACACCTCCATTCTATGACTTCACACACTTCCATTCTATGACTTCACACACCTCCTTTCTGTGACTTCACACACCTCCATTGTGAGTTCACACACCTGCATTCTGTCACTTCACACACCTCCATTCTTTGACTTCACACACCTCCATTCTGTGACTTCACTCACCTGCATTTTTTGAATTCACATACTTCCATTCTTTGACTTCACACACCTCCATTCCATGACTTCACACACCTCCATTCCATGAATTCACACACCTCCATTCTATGAGTTCACACACCACCATTTTGACTTCACACACCTCCATTCTATGACTTCACACACCTCCATTCTATGACATCACACACCTCCATTCTATGACTTCACACATCTCCATTCTGTGACTTCACACACCACCATTCTATGATTTCATACACCTCCATTCTGTGACTTCACACACCTCCATTCTATGACTTCACACACCTCCATTCTATAACTTAACACACCTATATTGTGACTTCACACACCTCCATTCTATGACTTCACACACCTACATTGTGACTTCACACACCTCCATTCTATGACTACACACACCTTCATTATTACTTCAGAATCATCCATTCTATGACTTCACACACCTCCATTCTATGACTTCAAAAACCTCCGTTCTGTGACCTCCCACACCTTCATTTTGACGTCACACACCTCCATTCTGTGACTTCACACACCTCCATTCTGAGTTCACACACCTCCATTCCGGTACTTAACACACATCCATTCTGTGACTTCATACACCTCCATTCTATGACTTCACACACCTCCATTCTTTGACTTCACACACGTACATTCTATGATTTTACACACCTCCATTCTGTGACTTCACACACCTCCATTCTATAACTTCACACACCTCCATTCTGTGACTTCACACACCTCCATTCTGTGACTTCACACACCTCCATTCTATAACTTCACACACCTCCATTCTGTGACTTCACACACCTCCATTCTATGACTTCACACACCTCCTTTCTGTGACTTCACACACCTCCATTGTGAGTTCACACACCTGCATTCTGTCACTTCACACACCTCCATTCTTTGACTTCACACACCTCCATTCTGTGACTTCACTCACCTGCATTTTTTGAATTCACATACTTCCATTCTTTGACTTCACACACCTCCATTCCATGACTTCACACACCTCCATTCCATGAATTCACACACCTCCATTCTATGAGTTCACACACCACCATTTTGACTTCACACACCTCCATTCTATGACTTCACACACCTCCATTCTATGACATCACACACCTCCATTCTATGACTTCACACATCTCCATTCTGTGACTTCACACACCACCATTCTATGATTTCATACACCTCCATTCTGTGACTTCACACACCTCCATTCTATGACTTCACACACCTCCATTCTATAACTTAACACACCTATATTGTGACTTCACACACCTCCATTCTATGACTTCACACACCTACATTGTGACTTCACACACCTCCATTCTATGACTACACACACCTTCATTATTACTTCAGAATCATCCATTCTATGACTTCACACACCTCCATTCTATGACTTCAAAAACCTCCGTTCTGTGACCTCCCACACCTTCATTTTGACGTCACACACCTCCATTCTGTGACTTCACACACCTCCATTCTGAGTTCACACACCTCCATTCCGGTACTTAACACACATCCATTCTGTGACTTCATACACCTCCATTCTATGACTTCACACACCTCCATTCTTTGACTTCACACACGTACATTCTATGATTTTACACACCTCCATTCTGTGACTTCACACACCTCCATTCTATAACTTCACACACCTCCATTCTGTGACTTCACACACCTCCATTCTGTGACTTCACACACCTCCATTCTATAACTTCACACACCTCCATTCTGTGACTTCACACACCTCCATTCTATGACTTCACACACCTCCATTCTTTAACTTAGCACTCCTACATTGTGACTTCACACCTCCATTCTATGAGTTCACACACCTGCATTGTGACTTCACACACCTCCATTTTGACTTCACACGCCTCAGTTCTGTGACTTCACACACCTCCATTCTATGATTTCACACACTTCCATTCTATGACTTCACACACCTAGATTCTATGACTTCACACACCTCATTTCTGAGTTGACACACATCCATTCTGTGATTTCACACACCTCCAATCTGACTTCACACTCCTCCATTCTATGACTTCACACATCTCCATTGTGACTTCACACACCTCCATTCTATGAGTTCACACACCTCCATTCTGACTTCACACACCTCCATTCTATGACTTCACACAGCTAAATTCTGACTTCACACCTCCATTTGTGACTTCACACTCCACAATTTTGACTTAACACACCTCCATTCTGTGACTTCACACACCTCCATTCTGTGACTTCACACACATCCATTTTGACTTCACACACTTCCATTCTTTGACTTCACACACCTCCATTCTGTGACTTCACACAACTCCATTCCATGACTTCACACACCTCCATTCTATGAGATTACACACCACCATTCTATGAGTTCACACACCTACATTGTGACTTCACACACCTCCATTCTATGACTTCACACACCTTCATTTTTTCTTCAGAATCATCCATTCTATGACTTCACACACCTCCATTCTATGATTTCACAAAATTCCATCCTGTGACTTCACACACCTCCATTCTGACTTCACACACCTCCATTCTATGACTTCACACACTTCCATTCTATGACTTCACACACCTCCTTTCTGTGACTTCACACACCTCCATTGTGAGTTCACACACCTGCATTCTGTCACTTCACACACCTCCATTCTTTGACTTCACACACCTCCATTCTGTGACTTCACTCACCTGCATTTTTTGAATTCACATACTTCCATTCTTTGACTTCACACACCTCCATTCAATGACTTCACACACCTCCATTCCATGAATTCACACACTTCCATTCCATTCTATGAGTTCACACACCACCATTTTGACTTCACACACCTCCATTCTATGACTTCACACACCTCCATTCTATGACATCACACACCTCCATTCTATGACTTCACACATCTCCATTCTGTGACTTCACACACCACCATTCTATGATTTCATACACCTCCATTCTGTGACTTCACACACCTCCATTCTATGACTTCACACACCTCCATTCTATAACTTAACACACTTATATTGTGACTTCACACACCTCCATTCTATGACTTCACACACCTACATTGTGACTTCACACACCTCCATTCTATGACTACACACACCTTCATTATTACTTCAGAATCATCCATTCTATGACTTCACACACCTCCATTCTATGACTTCAAAAACCTCCGTTCTGTGACCTCCCACACCTTCATTTTGACGTCACACACCTCCATTCTGTGACTTCACACACCTCCATTCTGAGTTCACACACCTCCATTCCGGTACTTAACACACATCCATTCTGTGACTTCATACACCTCCATTCTATGACTTCACACACCTCCATTCTTTGACTTCACACACGTACATTCTATGATTTTACACACCTCCATTCTGTGACTTCACACACCTCCATTCTATAACTTCACACACCTCCATTCTGTGACTTCACACACCTCCATTCTGTGACTTCACACACCTCCATTCTATAACTTCACACACCTCCATTCTGTGACTTCACACACCTCCATTCTATGACTTCACACACCTCCATTCTTTAACTTAGCACTCCTACATTGTGACTTCACACCTCCATTCTATGAGTTCACACACCTGCATTGTGACTTCACACACCTCCATTTTGACTTCACACGCCTCAGTTCTGTGACTTCACACACCTCCATTCTATGATTTCACACACTTCCATTCTATGACTTCACACACCTAGATTCTATGACTTCACACACCTCATTTCTGAGTTGACACACATCCATTTTGTGATTTCACACACCTCCAATCTGACTTCACACTCCTCCATTCTATGACTTCACACATCTCCATTGTGACTTCACACACCTCCATTCTATGAGTTCACACACCTCCATTCTGACTTCACACACCTCCATTCTATGACTTCACACAGCTAAATTCTGACTTCACACCTCCATTTGTGACTTCACACTCCACAATTTTGACTTAACACACCTCCATTCTGTGACTTCACACACCTCCATTCTGTGACTTCACACACATCCATTTTGACTTCACACACTTCCATTCTTTGACTTCACACACCTCCATTCTGTGACTTCACACACCTCCATTCCATGACTTCACACACCTCCATTCTATGAGATTACACACCACCATTCTATGAGTTCACACACCTACATTGGTACTTCACACACCTCCATTCTATGACTTCACACACCTTCATTTTTTCTTCAGAATCATCCATTCTATGACTTCACACACCTCCATTCTATGAGTTCACACACCTCCATTCTGACTTCACACACCTCCATTCTATGACTTCACACAGCTAAATTCTGACTTCACACCTCCATTTGTGACTTCACACTCCACAATTTTGACTTAACACACCTCCATTCTGTGACTTCACACACCTCCATTCTGTGACTTCACACACATCCATTTTGCCTTCACACACTTCCATTCTTTGACTTCACACACCTCCATTCTGTGACTTCACACACCTCCATTCCATGACTTCACACACCTCCATTCTATGAGATTACACACCACCATTCTATGAGTTCACACACCTACATTGGGACTTCACACACCTCCATTCTATGACTTCACACACCTTCATTTTTTCTTCAGAATCATCCATTCTCTGACTTCACACACCTCCATTCTATGATTTCACAAAATTCCATCCTGTGACTTCACACACCTCCATTCTGACTTCACACACCTCCATTCTATGACTTCACACACTTCCATTCTATGACTTCACACACCTCCTTTCTGTGACTTCACACACCTCCATTGTGAGTTCACACACCTGCATTCTGTCACTTCACACACCTCCATTCTTTGACTTCACACACCTCCATTCTGTGACTTCACTCACCTCCATTTTTTGAATTCACATACTTCCATTCTTTGACTTCACAAACCTCCATTCCATGACTTCACACACCTCCATTCCATGAATTCACACACCTCCATTCTATGACTTCACACACCTTCATTCTTACTTCAGAAACATCCATTCTATGACTTCACACACCTCCATTCTGTGACTCCACACACCTCCATTCTGAGTTCACACACCCCCATTCTGTGACTTCACACACCTTCAATCTGTGACTTGACACACCTCCATTCTATTACTTCACACACCTCCATTCTATGACTTCACAAACCTCCAATATATGACTTCACACACCTCCATTCTGTGACTTCACACACCTCCATTCTATGACTTCACACACCTCCATTCTGTGACTTCATACACCTACATTGTGACTTCACAGACCTCCATTCTATGAGTTCACACAAATGCATTGTGACTTCACACAACTCCATTCTATGATTTCACACCCCTCCATTCTATGACTTCACACACCTCCATTCTATGACTTCACACACCTCCTTTCTGAATTGACACACCTCCATTCTATGACTTCACACACCTCCAATCTGACTTCACACACCTCCATTCTATGACTTCACACAGCTCCATTCTGACTTCACACAGCTCCATTCTATGACTTCGCACACATCTATTCTGACTTCACACACCTCCATTCTGTGACTTCACACACCTCCATTCTATGACTTCACACACCTCCATTCTATAACATAACACACCTATATTGTGACTTCACACACCTCCATTCTATGAGTTCACACACCTGCATTGGGACTTCACACACCTCCATTCTATGACTTCACCCACCAACATTCCGACTTCACACACCTCCATTTTGAGTTCACACGCCTCAGTTCTGTGCCTTCACACACCTCCATTCGATGATTTCACACACTTCCATTCTATGACTTCACACACCTAGATTCTATGACTTCACACACGTCATTTCTGAGTTGACACACCTCCATTCTGTGATTTCACACACCTCCAATCTGACTTCACACACCTCCATTCTATGACTTCACACACCTCCATTGTGACTTCACACACCTCCATTCTATGAGTTCACACACCTCCATTCTGACTTCACATACCTCGATTCTATGACTTCACACAGCTAAATTCTGACTTCACACCTCCATTTGTGACTTCACACTCCACAATTTTGCCTTCACACACCTCCATTCTGTGACTTCACACACCTCCATTCTGTGAGTTCACACACATCCATTTTGACTTCACACACTTCCATTCTATGACTTCACACACCTCCATTCTGTGACTTCACACACCTCAATTCCATGACTTCTCACACCTCCATTCTATGAGATTACACACCACCATTATATGAGTTCACACACCTACATTGTGACTTCACACACCTCCATTCTATGACTTCACCCACCTTCATTATTACTTCAGAATCATCCATTCTATGACTTCACACACCTCCATTCTATGACTTCACACACGTCCATTCTATGATTTTACACAGCTCCATTCTGTGACTTCACACACCTCCATTCTATAACTTCACACACCTCCATTCTGTGACTTCACACACCTCCATTCTATGACTTCACACACCTCCATTCTATGACTTCACACACCTCCATTCTGACTTCACACACCTCCATTCTATGACTTCACACAGCTAAATTCTGACTTCACACCTCCATTTGTGACTTCACACTCCACAATTTTGACTTAACACACCTCCATTCTGTGACTTCACACACCTCCATTCTGTGACTTCACACACATCCATTTTGCCTTCACACACTTCCATTCTTTGACTTCACACACCTCCATTCTGTGACTTCACACACCTCCATTCCATGACTTCACACACCTCCATTCTATGAGATTACACACCACCATTCTATGAGTTCACACACCTACATTGGGACTTCACACACCTCCATTCTATGACTTCACACACCTTCATTCTTTAACTTAGCACTCCTACATTGTGACTTCACACCTCCATTCTATGAGTTCACACACCTGCATTGTGACTTCACACACCTCCATTTTGACTTCACACGCCTCAGTTCTGTGACTTCACACACCTCCATTCTATGATTTCACACACTTCCATTCTA
The DNA here is from genome assembly GCA_024803745.1 of Megascapheus bottae. Lineage (NCBI taxonomy): Eukaryota > Metazoa > Chordata > Mammalia > Rodentia > Geomyidae > Megascapheus > Megascapheus bottae. The sequence goes on from JANJXV010002165.1 coordinate 13,126, forward strand.
TGACTTCACACACCTAGATTCTATGACTTCACACACCTCATTTCTGAGTTGACACACATCCATTTTGTGATTTCACACACCTCCAATCTGACTTCACACTCCTCCATTCTATGACTTCACACATCTCCATTGTGACTTCACACACCTCCATTCTATGACTTCACACACCTCCATTCTGACTTCACACACCTCCATTCTATGACTTCACACACTTCCATTCTATGACTTCACACACCTCCTTTCTGTGACTTCACACACCTCCATTGTGAGTTCACACACCTGCATTCTGTCACTTCACACACCTCCATTCTTTGACTTCACACACCTCCATTCTGTGACTTCACTCACCTGCATTTTTTGAATTCACATACTTCCATTCTTTGACTTCACACACCTCCATTCAATGACTTCACACACCTCCATTCCATGAATTCACACACTTCCATTCCATTCTATGAGTTCACACACCACCATTTTGACTTCACACACCTCCATTCTATGACTTCACACACCTCCATTCTATGACATCACACACCTCCATTCTATGACTTCACACATCTCCATTCTGTGACTTCACACACCACCATTCTATGATTTCATACACCTCCATTCTGTGACTTCACACACCTCCATTCTATGACTTCACACACCTCCATTCTATAACTTAACACACTTATATTGTGACTTCACACACCTCCATTCTATGACTTCACACACCTACATTGTGACTTCACACACCTCCATTCTATGACTACACACACCTTCATTATTACTTCAGAATCATCCATTCTATGACTTCACACACCTCCATTCTATGACTTCAAAAACCTCCGTTCTGTGACCTCCCACACCTTCATTTTGACGTCACACACCTCCATTCTGTGACTTCACACACCTCCATTCTGAGTTCACACACCTCCATTCCGGTACTTAACACACATCCATTCTGTGACTTCATACACCTCCATTCTATGACTTCACACACCTCCATTCTTTGACTTCACACACGTACATTCTATGATTTTACACACCTCCATTCTGTGACTTCACACACCTCCATTCTATAACTTCACACACCTCCATTCTGTGACTTCACACACCTCCATTCTGTGACTTCACACACCTCCATTCTATAACTTCACACACCTCCATTCTGTGACTTCACACACCTCCATTCTATGACTTCACACACCTCCATTCTTTAACTTAGCACTCCTACATTGTGACTTCACACCTCCATTCTATGAGTTCACACACCTGCATTGTGACTTCACACACCTCCATTTTGACTTCACACGCCTCAGTTCTGTGACTTCACACACCTCCATTCTATGATTTCACACACTTCCATTCTATGACTTCACACACCTAGATTCTATGACTTCACACACCTCATTTCTGAGTTGACACACATCCATTCTGTGATTTCACACACCTCCAATCTGACTTCACACTCCTCCATTCTATGACTTCACACATCTCCATTGTGACTTCACACACCTCCATTCTATGAGTTCACACACCTCCATTCTGACTTCACACACCTCCATTCTATGACTTCACACAGCTAAATTCTGACTTCACACCTCCATTTGTGACTTCACACTCCACAATTTTGACTTAACACACCTCCATTCTGTGACTTCACACACCTCCATTCTGTGACTTCACACACATCCATTTTGACTTCACACACTTCCATTCTTTGACTTCACACACCTCCATTCTGTGACTTCACACAACTCCATTCCATGACTTCACACACCTCCATTCTATGAGATTACACACCACCATTCTATGAGTTCACACACCTACATTGTGACTTCACACACCTCCATTCTATGACTTCACACACCTTCATTTTTTCTTCAGAATCATCCATTCTATGACTTCACACACCTCCATTCTATGATTTCACAAAATTCCATCCTGTGACTTCACACACCTCCATTCTGACTTCACACACCTCCATTCTATGACTTCACACACTTCCATTCTATGACTTCACACACCTCCTTTCTGTGACTTCACACACCTCCATTGTGAGTTCACACACCTGCATTCTGTCACTTCACACACCTCCATTCTTTGACTTCACACACCTCCATTCTGTGACTTCACTCACCTGCATTTTTTGAATTCACATACTTCCATTCTTTGACTTCACACACCTCCATTCAATGACTTCACACACCTCCATTCCATGAATTCACACACTTCCATTCCATTCTATGAGTTCACACACCACCATTTTGACTTCACACACCTCCATTCTATGACTTCACACACCTCCATTCTATGACATCACACACCTCCATTCTATGACTTCACACATCTCCATTCTGTGACTTCACACACCACCATTCTATGATTTCATACACCTCCATTCTGTGACTTCACACACCTCCATTCTATGACTTCACACACCTCCATTCTATAACTTAACACACTTATATTGTGACTTCACACACCTCCATTCTATGACTTCACACACCTACATTGTGACTTCACACACCTCCATTCTATGACTACACACACCTTCATTATTACTTCAGAATCATCCATTCTATGACTTCACACACCTCCATTGTATGACTTCAAAAACCTCCGTTCTGTGACCTCCCACACCTTCATTTTGACGTCACACACCTCCATTCTGTGACTTCACACACCTCCATTCTGAGTTCACACACCTCCATTCCGGTACTTAACACACATCCATTCTGTGACTTCATACACCTCCATTCTATGACTTCACACACCTCCATTCTTTGACTTCACACACGTACATTCTATGATTTTACACACCTCCATTCTGTGACTTCACACACCTCCATTCTATAACTTCACACACCTCCATTCTGTGACTTCACACACCTCCATTCTGTGACTTCACACACCTCCTTTCTGTGACTTCACACACCTCCATTGTGAGTTCACACACCTGCATTCTGTCACTTCACACACCTCCATTCTTTGACTTCACACACCTCCATTCTGTGACTTCACTCACCTGCATTTTTTGAATTCACATACTTCCATTCTTTGACTTCACACACCTCCATTCCATGACTTCACACACCTCCATTCCATGAATTCACACACCTCCATTCTATGAGTTCACACACCACCATTTTGACTTCACACACCTCCATTCTATGACTTCACACACCTCCATTCTATGACATCACACACCTCCATTCTATGACTTCACACATCTCCATTCTGTGACTTCACACACCACCATTCTATGATTTCATACACCTCCATTCTGTGACTTCACACACCTCCATTCTATGACTTCACACACCTCCATTCTATAACTTAACACACCTATATTGTGACTTCACACACCTCCATTCTATGACTTCACACACCTACATTGTGACTTCACACACCTCCATTCTATGACTACACACACCTTCATTATTACTTCAGAATCATCCATTCTATGACTTCACACACCTCCATTCTATGACTTCAAAAACCTCCGTTCTGTGACCTCCCACACCTTCATTTTGACGTCACACACCTCCATTCTGTGACTTCACACACCTCCATTCTGAGTTCACACACCTCCATTCCGGTACTTAACACACATCCATTCTGTGACTTCATACACCTCCATTCTATGACTTCACACACCTCCATTCTTTGACTTCACACACGTACATTCTATGATTTTACACACCTCCATTCTGTGACTTCACACACCTCCATTCTATAACTTCACACACCTCCATTCTGTGACTTCACACACCTCCATTCTGTGACTTCACACACCTCCATTCTATAACTTCACACACCTCCATTCTGTGACTTCACACACCTCCATTCTATGACTTCACACACCTCCATTCTTTAACTTAGCACTCCTACATTGTGACTTCACACCTCCATTCTATGAGTTCACACACCTGCATTGTGACTTCACACACCTCCATTTTGACTTCACACGCCTCAGTTCTGTGACTTCACACACCTCCATTCTATGATTTCACACACTTCCATTCTATGACTTCACACACCTAGATTCTATGACTTCACACACCTCATTTCTGAGTTGACACACATCCATTCTGTGATTTCACACACCTCCAATCTGACTTCACACTCCTCCATTCTATGACTTCACACATCTCCATTGTGACTTCACACACCTCCATTCTATGAGTTCACACACCTCCATTCTGACTTCACACACCTCCATTCTATGACTTCACACAGCTAAATTCTGACTTCACACCTCCATTTGTGACTTCACACTCCACAATTTTGACTTAACACACCTCCATTCTGTGACTTCACACACCTCCATTCTGTGACTTCACACACATCCATTTTGACTTCACACACTTCCATTCTTTGACTTCACACACCTCCATTCTGTGACTTCACACAACTCCATTCCATGACTTCACACACCTCCATTCTATGAGATTACACACCACCATTCTATGAGTTCACACACCTACATTGTGACTTCACACACCTCCATTCTATGACTTCACACACCTTCATTTTTTCTTCAGAATCATCCATTCTATGACTTCACACACCTCCATTCTATGATTTCACAAAATTCCATCCTGTGACTTCACACACCTCCATTCTGACTTCACACACCTCCATTCTATGACTTCACACACTTCCATTCTATGACTTCACACACCTCCTTTCTGTGACTTCACACACCTCCATTGTGAGTTCACACACCTGCATTCTGTCACTTCACACACCTCCATTCTTTGACTTCACACACCTCCATTCTGTGACTTCACTCACCTGCATTTTTTGAATTCACATACTTCCATTCTTTGACTTCACACACCTCCATTCAATGACTTCACACACCTCCATTCCATGAATTCACACACTTCCATTCCATTCTATGAGTTCACACACCACCATTTTGACTTCACACACCTCCATTCTATGACTTCACACACCTCCATTCTATGACATCACACACCTCCATTCTATGACTTCACACATCTCCATTCTGTGACTTCACACACCACCATTCTATGATTTCATACACCTCCATTCTGTGACTTCACACACCTCCATTCTATGACTTCACACACCTCCATTCTATAACTTAACACACTTATATTGTGACTTCACACACCTCCATTCTATGACTTCACACACCTACATTGTGACTTCACACACCTCCATTCTATGACTACACACACCTTCATTATTACTTCAGAATCATCCATTCTATGACTTCACACACCTCCATTCTATGACTTCAAAAACCTCCGTTCTGTGACCTCCCACACCTTCATTTTGACGTCACACACCTCCATTCTGTGACTTCACACACCTCCATTCTGAGTTCACACACCTCCATTCCGGTACTTAACACACATCCATTCTGTGACTTCATACACCTCCATTCTATGACTTCACACACCTCCATTCTTTGACTTCACACACGTACATTCTATGATTTTACACACCTCCATTCTGTGACTTCACACACCTCCATTCTATAACTTCACACACCTCCATTCTGTGACTTCACACACCTCCATTCTGTGACTTCACACACCTCCATTCTATAACTTCACACACCTCCATTCTGTGACTTCACACACCTCCATTCTATGACTTCACACACCTCCATTCTTTAACTTAGCACTCCTACATTGTGACTTCACACCTCCATTCTATGAGTTCACACACCTGCATTGTGACTTCACACACCTCCATTTTGACTTCACACGCCTCAGTTCTGTGACTTCACACACCTCCATTCTATGATTTCACACACTTCCATTCTATGACTTCACACACCTAGATTCTATGACTTCACACACCTCATTTCTGAGTTGACACACATCCATTCTGTGATTTCACACACCTCCAATCTGACTTCACACTCCTCCATTCTATGACTTCACACATCTCCATTGTGACTTCACACACCTCCATTCTATGAGTTCACACACCTCCATTCTGACTTCACACACCTCCATTCTATGACTTCACACAGCTAAATTCTGACTTCACACCTCCATTTGTGACTTCACACTCCACAATTTTGACTTAACACACCTCCATTCTGTGACTTCACACACCTCCATTCTGTGACTTCACACACATCCATTTTGACTTCACACACTTCCATTCTTTGACTTCACACACCTCCATTCTGTGACTTCACACAACTCCATTCCATGACTTCACACACCTCCATTCTATGAGATTACACACCACCATTCTATGAGTTCACACACCTACATTGTGACTTCACACACCTCCATTCTATGACTTCACACACCTTCATTTTTTCTTCAGAGTCATCCATTCTATGACTTCACACACCTCCATTCTATGATTTCACAAAATTCCATCCTGTGACTTCACACACCTCCATTCTGACTTCACACACCTCCATTCTATGACTTCACACACTTCCATTCTATGACTTCACACACCTCCTTTCTGTGACTTCACACACCTCCATTGTGAGTTCACACACCTGCATTCTGTCACTTCACACACCTCCATTCTTTGACTTCACACACCTCCATTCTGTGACTTCACTCACCTGCATTTTTTGAATTCACATACTTCCATTCTTTGACTTCACACACCTCCATTCAATGACTTCACACACCTCCATTCCATGAATTCACACACTTCCATTCCATTCTATGAGTTCACACACCACCATTTTGACTTCACACACCTCCATTCTATGACTTCACACACCTCCATTCTATGACATCACACACCTCCATTCTATGACTTCACACATCTCCATTCTGTGACTTCACACACCACCATTCTATGATTTCATACACCTCCATTCTGTGACTTCACACACCTCCATTCTATGACTTCACACACCTCCATTCTATAACTTAACACACTTATATTGTGACTTCACACACCTCCATTCTATGACTTCACACACCTACATTGTGACTTCACACACCTCCATTCTATGACTACACACACCTTCATTATTACTTCAGAATCATCCATTCTATGACTTCACACACCTCCATTCTATGACTTCAAAAACCTCCGTTCTGTGACCTCCCACACCTTCATTTTGACGTCACACACCTCCATTCTGTGACTTCACACACCTCCATTCTGAGTTCACACACCTCCATTCCGGTACTTAACACACATCCATTCTGTGACTTCATACACCTCCATTCTATGACTTCACACACCTCCATTCTTTGACTTCACACACGTACATTCTATGATTTTACACACCTCCATTCTGTGACTTCACACACCTCCATTCTATAACTTCACACACCTCCATTCTGTGACTTCACACACCTCCATTCTGTGACTTCACACACCTCCATTCTATAACTTCACACACCTCCATTCTGTGACTTCACACACCTCCATTCTATGACTTCACACACCTCCATTCTTTAACTTAGCACTCCTACATTGTGACTTCACACCTCCATTCTATGAGTTCACACACCTGCATTGTGACTTCACACACCTCCATTTTGACTTCACACGCCTCAGTTCTGTGACTTCACACACCTCCATTCTATGATTTCACACACTTCCATTCTATGACTTCACACACCTAGATTCTATGACTTCACACACCTCATTTCTGAGTTGACACACATCCATTCTGTGATTTCACACACCTCCAATCTGACTTCACACTCCTCCATTCTATGACTTCACACATCTCCATTGTGACTTCACACACCTCCATTCTATGAGTTCACACACCTCCATTCTGACTTCACACACCTCCATTCTATGACTTCACACAGCTAAATTCTGACTTCACACCTCCATTTGTGACTTCACACTCCACAATTTTGACTTAACACACCTCCATTCTGTGACTTCACACACCTCCATTCTGTGCCTTCACACACATCCATTTTGACTTCACACACTTCCATTCTTTGACTTCACACACCTCCATTCTGTGACTTCACACACCTCCATTCCATGACTTCACACACCTCCATTCTATGAGATTACACACCACCATTCTATGTGTTCACACACCTACATTGTGACTTCACACACCTCCATTCTATGACTTCACACACCTTCATTTTTTCTTCAGAATCATCCATTCTATGACTTCACACACCTCCATTCTATGATTTCACAAAATTCCATCCTGTGACTTCACACACCTCCATTCTGACTTCACACACCTCCATTCTATGACTTCACACACTTCCATTCTATGACTTCACACACCTCCTTTCTGTGACTTCACACACCTCCATTGTGAGTTCACACACCTGCATTCTGTCACTTCACACACCTCCATTCTTTGACTTCACACACCTCCATTCTGTGACTTCACTCACCTGCATTTTTTGAATTCACATACTTCCATTCTTTGACTTCACACACCTCCATTCCATGACTTCACACACCTCCATTCCATGAATTCACACACCTCCATTCTATGAGTTCACACACCACCATTTTGACTTCACACACCTCCATTCTATGACTTCACACACCTCCATTCTATGACATCACACACCTCCATTCTATGACTTCACACATCTCCATTCTGTGACTTCACACACCACCATTCTATGATTTCATACACCTCCATTCTGTGACTTCACACACCTCCATTCTATGACTTCACACACCTCCATTCTATAACTTAACACACCTATATTGTGACTTCACACACCTCCATTCTATGACTTCACACACCTACATTGTGACTTCACACACCTCCATTCTATGACTACACACACCTTCATTATTACTTCAGAATCATCCATTCTATGACTTCACACACCTCCATTCTATGACTTCAAAAACCTCCGTTCTGTGACCTCCCACACCTTCATTTTGACGTCACACACCTCCATTCTGTGACTTCACACACCTCCATTCTGAGTTCACACACCTCCATTCCGGTACTTAACACACATCCATTCTGTGACTTCATACACCTCCATTCTATGACTTCACACACCTCCATTCTTTGACTTCACACACGTACATTCTATGATTTTACACACCTCCATTCTGTGACTTCACACACCTCCATTCTATAACTTCACACACCTCCATTCTGTGACTTCACACACCTCCATTCTGTGACTTCACACACCTCCATTCTATAACTTCACACACCTCCATTCTGTGACTTCACACACCTCCATTCTATGACTTCACACACCTCCTTTCTGTGACTTCACACACCTCCATTGTGAGTTCACACACCTGCATTCTGTCACTTCACACACCTCCATTCTTTGACTTCACACACCTCCATTCTGTGACTTCACTCACCTGCATTTTTTGAATTCACATACTTCCATTCTTTGACTTCACACACCTCCATTCCATGACTTCACACACCTCCATTCCATGAATTCACACACCTCCATTCTATGAGTTCACACACCACCATTTTGACTTCACACACCTCCATTCTATGACTTCACACACCTCCATTCTATGACATCACACACCTCCATTCTATGACTTCACACATCTCCATTCTGTGACTTCACACACCACCATTCTATGATTTCATACACCTCCATTCTGTGACTTCACACACCTCCATTCTATGACTTCACACACCTCCATTCTATAACTTAACACACCTATATTGTGACTTCACACACCTCCATTCTATGACTTCACACACCTACATTGTGACTTCACACACCTCCATTCTATGACTACACACACCTTCATTATTACTTCAGAATCATCCATTCTATGACTTCACACACCTCCATTCTATGACTTCAAAAACCTCCGTTCTGTGACCTCCCACACCTTCATTTTGACGTCACACACCTCCATTCTGTGACTTCACACACCTCCATTCTGAGTTCACACACCTCCATTCCGGTACTTAACACACATCCATTCTGTGACTTCATACACCTCCATTCTATGACTTCACACACCTCCATTCTTTGACTTCACACACGTACATTCTATGATTTTACACACCTCCATTCTGTGACTTCACACACCTCCATTCTATAACTTCACACACCTCCATTCTGTGACTTCACACACCTCCATTCTGTGACTTCACACACCTCCATTCTATAACTTCACACACCTCCATTCTGTGACTTCACACACCTCCATTCTATGACTTCACACACCTCCATTCTTTAACTTAGCACTCCTACATTGTGACTTCACACCTCCATTCTATGAGTTCACACACCTGCATTGTGACTTCACACACCTCCATTTTGACTTCACACGCCTCAGTTCTGTGACTTCACACACCTCCATTCTATGATTTCACACACTTCCATTCTATGACTTCACACACCTAGATTCTATGACTTCACACACCTCATTTCTGAGTTGACACACATCCATTCTGTGATTTCACACACCTCCAATCTGACTTCACACTCCTCCATTCTATGACTTCACACATCTCCATTGTGACTTCACACACCTCCATTCTATGAGTTCACACACCTCCATTCTGACTTCACACACCTCCATTCTATGACTTCACACAGCTAAATTCTGACTTCACACCTCCATTTGTGACTTCACACTCCACAATTTTGACTTAACACACCTCCATTCTGTGACTTCACACACCTCCATTCTGTGACTTCACACACATCCATTTTGACTTCACACACTTCCATTCTTTGACTTCACACACCTCCATTCTGTGACTTCACACAACTCCATTCCATGACTTCACACACCTCCATTCTATGAGATTACACACCACCATTCTATGAGTTCACACACCTACATTGTGACTTCACACACCTCCATTCTATGACTTCACACACCTTCATTTTTTCTTCAGAATCATCCATTCTATGACTTCACACACCTCCATTCTATGATTTCACAAAATTCCATCCTGTGACTTCACACACCTCCATTCTGACTTCACACACCTCCATTCTATGACTTCACACACTTCCATTCTATGACTTCACACACCTCCTTTCTGTGACTTCACACACCTCCATTGTGAGTTCACACACCTGCATTCTGTCACTTCACACACCTCCATTCTTTGACTTCACACACCTCCATTCTGTGACTTCACTCACCTGCATTTTTTGAATTCACATACTTCCATTCTTTGACTTCACACACCTCCATTCAATGACTTCACACACCTCCATTCCATGAATTCACACACTTCCATTCCATTCTATGAGTTCACACACCACCATTTTGACTTCACACACCTCCATTCTATGACTTCACACACCTCCATTCTATGACATCACACACCTCCATTCTATGACTTCACACATCTCCATTCTGTGACTTCACACACCACCATTCTATGATTTCATACACCTCCATTCTGTGACTTCACACACCTCCATTCTATGACTTCACACACCTCCATTCTATAACTTAACACACTTATATTGTGACTTCACACACCTCCATTCTATGACTTCACACACCTACATTGTGACTTCACACACCTCCATTCTATGACTACACACACCTTCATTATTACTTCAGAATCATCCATTCTATGACTTCACACACCTCCATTCTATGACTTCAAAAACCTCCGTTCTGTGACCTCCCACACCTTCATTTTGACGTCACACACCTCCATTCTGTGACTTCACACACCTCCATTCTGAGTTCACACACCTCCATTCCGGTACTTAACACACATCCATTCTGTGACTTCATACACCTCCATTCTATGACTTCACACACCTCCATTCTTTGACTTCACACACGTACATTCTATGATTTTACACACCTCCATTCTGTGACTTCACACACCTCCATTCTATAACTTCACACACCTCCATTCTGTGACTTCACACACCTCCATTCTGTGACTTCACACACCTCCATTCTATAACTTCACACACCTCCATTCTGTGACTTCACACACCTCCATTCTATGACTTCACACACCTCCATTCTTTAACTTAGCACTCCTACATTGTGACTTCACACCTCCATTCTATGAGTTCACACACCTGCATTGTGACTTCACACACCTCCATTTTGACTTCACACGCCTCAGTTCTGTGACTTCACACACCTCCATTCTATGATTTCACACACTTCCATTCTATGACTTCACACACCTAGATTCTATGACTTCACACACCTCATTTCTGAGTTGACACACATCCATTTTGTGATTTCACACACCTCCAATCTGACTTCACACTCCTCCATTCTATGACTTCACACATCTCCATTGTGACTTCACACACCTCCATTCTATGAGTTCACACACCTCCATTCTGACTTCACACACCTCCATTCTATGACTTCACACAGCTAAATTCTGACTTCACACCTCCATTTGTGACTTCACACTCCACAATTTTGACTTAACACACCTCCATTCTGTGACTTCACACACCTCCATTCTGTGACTTCACACACATCCATTTTGACTTCACACACTTCCATTCTTTGACTTCACACACCTCCATTCTGTGACTTCACACACCTCCATTCCATGACTTCACACACCTCCATTCTATGAGATTACACACCACCATTCTATGAGTTCACACACCTACATTGGGACTTCACACACCTCCATTCTATGACTTCACACACCTTCATTTTTTCTTCAGAATCATCCATTCTATGACTTCACACACCTCCATTCTATGAGTTCACACACCTCCATTCTGACTTCACACACCTCCATTCTATGACTTCACACAGCTAAATTCTGACTTCACACCTCCATTTGTGACTTCACACTCCACAATTTTGACTTAACACACCTCCATTCTGTGACTTCACACACCTCCATTCTGTGACTTCACACACATCCATTTTGCCTTCACACACTTCCATTCTTTGACTTCACACACCTCCATTCTGTGACTTCACACACCTCCATTCCATGACTTCACACACCTCCATTCTATGAGATTACACACCACCATTCTATGAGTTCACACACCTACATTGGGACTTCACACACCTCCATTCTATGACTTCACACACCTTCATTTTTTCTTCAGAATCATCCATTCTCTGACTTCACACACCTCCATTCTATGATTTCACAAAATTCCATCCTGTGACTTCACACACCTCCATTCTGACTTCACACACCTCCATTCTATGACTTCACACACTTCCATTCTATGACTTCACACACCTCCTTTCTGTGACTTCACACACCTCCATTGTGAGTTCACACACCTGCATTCTGTCACTTCACACACCTCCATTCTTTGACTTCACACACCTCCATTCTGTGACTTCACTCACCTCCATTTTTTGAATTCACATACTTCCATTCTTTGACTTCACAAACCTCCATTCCATGACTTCACACACCTCCATTCCATGAATTCACACACCTCCATTCTATGACTTCACACACCTTCATTCTTACTTCAGAAACATCCATTCTATGACTTCACACACCTCCATTCTGTGACTCCACACACCTCCATTCTGAGTTCACACACCCCCATTCTGTGACTTCACACACCTTCAATCTGTGACTTGACACACCTCCATTCTATTACTTCACACACCTCCATTCTATGACTTCACAAACCTCCAATATATGACTTCACACACCTCCATTCTGTGACTTCACACACCTCCATTCTATGACTTCACACACCTCCATTCTGTGACTTCATACACCTACATTGTGACTTCACAGACCTCCATTCTATGAGTTCACACAAATGCATTGTGACTTCACACAACTCCATTCTATGATTTCACACCCCTCCATTCTATGACTTCACACACCTCCATTCTATGACTTCACACACCTCCTTTCTGAATTGACACACCTCCATTCTATGACTTCACACACCTCCAATCTGACTTCACACACCTCCATTCTATGACTTCACACAGCTCCATTCTGACTTCACACAGCTCCATTCTATGACTTCGCACACATCTATTCTGACTTCACACACCTCCATTCTGTGACTTCACACACCTCCATTCTATGACTTCACACACCTCCATTCTATAACATAACACACCTATATTGTGACTTCACACACCTCCATTCTATGAGTTCACACACCTGCATTGGGACTTCACACACCTCCATTCTATGACTTCACCCACCAACATTCCGACTTCACACACCTCCATTTTGAGTTCACACGCCTCAGTTCTGTGCCTTCACACACCTCCATTCGATGATTTCACACACTTCCATTCTATGACTTCACACACCTAGATTCTATGACTTCACACACGTCATTTCTGAGTTGACACACCTCCATTCTGTGATTTCACACACCTCCAATCTGACTTCACACACCTCCATTCTATGACTTCACACACCTCCATTGTGACTTCACACACCTCCATTCTATGAGTTCACACACCTCCATTCTGACTTCACACACCTCGATTCTATGACTTCACACAGCTAAATTCTGACTTCACACCTCCATTTGTGACTTCACACTCCACAATTTTGCCTTCACACACCTCCATTCTGTGACTTCACACACCTCCATTCTGTGAGTTCACACACATCCATTTTGACTTCACACACTTCCATTCTATGACTTCACACACCTCCATTCTGTGACTTCACACACCTCAATTCCATGACTTCTCACACCTCCATTCTATGAGATTACACACCACCATTATATGAGTTCACACACCTACATTGTGACTTCACACACCTCCATTCTATGACTTCACCCACCTTCATTATTACTTCAGAATCATCCATTCTATGACTTCACACACCTCCATTCTATGACTTCACACACGTCCATTCTATGATTTTACACAGCTCCATTCTGTGACTTCACACACCTCCATTCTATAACTTCACACACCTCCATTCTGTGACTTCACACACCTCCATTCTATGACTTCACACACCTCCATTCTATGACTTCACACACCTCCATTCTGACTTCACACACCTCCATTCTATGACTTCACACAGCTAAATTCTGACTTCACACCTCCATTTGTGACTTCACACTCCACAATTTTGACTTAACACACCTCCATTCTGTGACTTCACACACCTCCATTCTGTGACTTCACACACATCCATTTTGCCTTCACACACTTCCATTCTTTGACTTCACACACCTCCATTCTGTGACTTCACACACCTCCATTCCATGACTTCACACACCTCCATTCTATGAGATTACACACCACCATTCTATGAGTTCACACACCTACATTGGGACTTCACACACCTCCATTCTATGACTTCACACACCTTCATTTTTTCTTCAGAATCATCCATTCTCTGACTTCACACACCTCCATTCTATGATTTCACAAAATTCCATCCTGTGACTTCACACACCTCCATTCTGACTTCACACACCTCCATTCTATGACTTCACACACTTCCATTCTATGACTTCACACACCTCCTTTCTGTGACTTCACACACCTCCATTGTGAGTTCACACACCTGCATTCTGTCACTTCACACACCTCCATTCTTTGACTTCACACACCTCCATTCTGTGACTTCACTCACCTCCATTTTTTGAATTCACATACTTCCATTCTTTGCCTCACAAACCTGCATTCCATGACTTCACACACCTCCATTCCATGAATTCACACACCTCCATTCTATGAGTTCACACACCACCATTTTGACTTCACACACCTCCATTCTATGACTTCACACACCTTCATTCTTACTTCAGAAACATCCATTCTATGACTTCACACACCTCCATTCTGTGACTCCACACACCTCCATTCTGAGTTCACACACCCCCATTCTGTGACTTCACACACCTTCAATCTGTGACTTGACACACGTCCATTCTATTACTTCACACACCTCCATTCTATGACTTCACAAACCTCCAATATATGACTTCACACACCTCCATTCTGTGACTTCACACACCTCCATTCTATGACTTCACACACCTCCATTCTGTGACTTCATACACCTACATTGTGACTTCACAGACCTCCATTCTATGAGTTCACACAAATGCATTGTGACTTCACACAACTCCATTCTATGATTTCACACCCCTCCATTCTATGACTTCACACACCTCCATTCTATGACTTCACACACCTCCTTTCTGAATTGACACACCTCCATTCTATGACTTCACACACCTCCAATCTGACTTCACACACCTCCATTCTATGACTTCACACAGCTCCATTCTGACTTCACACAGCTCCATTCTATGACTTCGCACACATCTATTCTGACTTCACACACCTCCATTCTGTGACTTCACACACCTCCATTCTATGACTTCACACACCTCCATTCTATAACATAACACACCTATATTGTGACTTCACACACCTCCATTCTATGAGTTCACACACCTGCATTGGGACTTCACACACCTCCATTCTATGACTTCACCCAGCAACATTCCGACTTCACACACCTCCATTTTGACTTCACACGCCTCAGTTCTGTGCCTTCACACACCTCCATTCGATGATTTCACACACTTCCATTCTATGACTTCACACACCTAGATTCTATGACTTCACACACGTCATTTCTGAGTTGACACACCTCCATTCTGTGATTTCACACACCTCCAATCTGACTTCACACACCTCCATTCTATGACTTCACACACCTCCATTGTGACTTCACACACCTCCATTCTATGAGTTCACACACCTCCATTCTGACTTCACACACCTCGATTCTATGACTTCACACAGCTAAATTCTGACTTCACACCTCCATTTGTGACTTCACACTCCACAATTTTGCCTTCACACACCTCCATTCTGTGACTTCACACACCTCCATTCTGTGAGTTCACACACATCCATTTTGACTTCACACACTTCCATTCTATGACTTCACACACCTCCATTCTGTGACTTCACACACCTCAATTCCATGACTTCTCACACCTCCATTCTATGAGATTACACACCACCATTATATGAGTTCACACACCTACATTGTGACTTCACACACCTCCATTCTGTGACTTCACCCACCTTCATTATTACTTCAGAATCATCCATTCTATGACTTCACACACCTCCATTCTATGACTTCACACACGTCCATTCTATGATTTTACACAGCTCCATTCTGTGACTTCACACACCTCCATTCTATAACTTCACACACCTCCATTCTGTGACTTCACACACCTCCATTCTATGACTTCACACACCTCCATTCTATGACTTCACACACCTCCATTCTGTGACTTCACACACCTCCATTCTATGATTTCACACACCTCCATTCTGTGACTTTACACACCTCCATTCTATGACTTCACACACCTCCATTCTATAACTTAACATACCTACATTGTGACTTCATACCTCCATTCTGTGAGTTCACACACATGCATTGTGACTTCACAAACCTCCATCCTATGACTTCACACACCTCCATTCTATGACTTCACACACGTCCATTCTATGATTTTTCACACCTCCATTCTGTGACTTCACACACCTCCATTCTATAACTTCACACACCTCCATTTTGTGACTTCACACACCTCCATTCTATGACTTCACACACCTCCATTCTATGACATCACACACCTCCATTCTATGACTTCACACATCTCCATTCTGTGACTTCACACACCACCATTCTATGATTTCATACACCTCCATTCTGTGACTTCACACACCTCCATTCTATGACTTCACACACGTCCATTCTATGATTTTTCACACCTCCATTCTGTGACTTCACACACCTCCATTCTATAACTTCACACACCTCCATTTTGTGACTTCACACACCTCCATTCTATGACTTCACACACCTCCATTCTATGACATCACACACCTCCATTCTATGACTTCACACACCTTCATTTTTTCTTCAGAATCATCCATTCTATGACTTCACACACCTCCATTCTATGATTTCACAAAATTCCATCCTGTGACTTCACACACCTCCATTCTGACTTCACACACCTCCATTCTATGACTTCACACACTTCCATTCTATGACTTCACACACATCCTTTCTGTGACTTCACACACCTCCATTGTGAGTTCACACACCTGCATTCTGTCACTTCACACACCTCCATTCTTTGACTTCACACACCTCCATTCTGTGACTTCACTCACCTCCATTTTTTGAATTCACATACTTCCATTCTTTGACTTCACAAACCTCCATTCCATGACTTCACACACCTCCATTCCATGAATTCACACACCTCCATTCTATGAGTTCACACACCACCATTTTGACTTCACACACCTCCATTCTATGACTTCACACACCTTCATTCTTACTTCAGAAACATCCATTCTATGACTTCACACACCTCCATTCTGTGACTCCACACACCTCCATTCTGAGTTCACACACCCCCATTCTGTGACTTCACACACCTTCAATCTGTGACTTGACACACCTCCATTCTATTACTTCACACACCTCCATTCTATGACTTCACAAACCTCCAATATATGACTTCACACACCTCCATTCTGTGACTTCACACACCTCCATTCTATGACTTCACACACCTCCATTCTGTGACTTCATACACCTACATTGTGACTTCACAGACCTCCATTCTATGAGTTCACACAAATGCATTGTGACTTCACACAACTCCATTCTATGATTTCACACCCCTCCATTCTATGACTTCACACACCTCCATTCTATGACTTCACACACCTCCTTTCTGAATTGACACACCTCCATTCTATGACTTCACACACCTCCAATCTGACTTCACACACCTCCATTCTATGACTTCACACAGCTCCATTCTGACTTCACACAGCTCCATTCTATGACTTCGCACACATCTATTCTGACTTCACACACCTCCATTCTGTGACTTCACACACCTCCATTCTATGACTTCACACACCTCCATTCTATAACATAACACACCTATATTGTGACTTCACACACCTCCATTCTATGAGTTCACACACCTGCATTGGGACTTCACACACCTCCATTCTATGACTTCACCCACCAACATTCCGACTTCACACACCTCCATTTTGACTTCACACGCCTCAGTTCTGTGCCTTCACACACCTCCATTCGATGATTTCACACACTTCCATTCTATGACTTCACACACCTAGATTCTATGACTTCACACACGTCATTTCTGAGTTGACACACCTCCATTCTGTGATTTCACACACCTCCAATCTGACTTCACACACCTCCATTCTATGACTTCACACACCTCCATTGTGACTTCACACACCTCCATTCTATGAGTTCACACACCTCCATTCTGACTTCACACACCTCGATTCTATGACTTCACACAGCTAAATTCTGACTTCACACCTCCATTTGTGACTTCACACTCCACAATTTTGCCTTCACACACCTCCATTCTGTGACTTCACACACCTCCATTCTGTGAGTTCACACACATCCATTTTGACTTCACACACTTCCATTCTATGACTTCACACACCTCCATTCTATGACTTCACACACCTCCATTCTATGACATCACACACCTCCATTCTATGACTTCACACATCTCCATTCTGTGACTTCACACACCACCATTCTATGATTTCATACACCTCCATTCTGTGACTTCACACACCTCCATTCTATGACTTCACACACGTCCATTCTATGATTTTTCACACCTCCATTCTGTGACTTCACACACCTCCATTCTATAACTTCACACACCTCCATTTTGTGACTTCACACACCTCCATTCTATGACTTCACACACCTCCATTCTATGACATCACACACCTCCATTCTATGACTTCACACACCTTCATTTTTTCTTCAGAATCATCCATTCTATGACTTCACACACCTCCATTCTATGATTTCACAAAATTCCATCCTGTGACTTCACACACCTCCATTCTGACTTCACACACCTCCATTCTATGACTTCACACACTTCCATTCTATGACTTCACACACCTCCTTTCTGTGACTTCACACACCTCCATTGTGAGTTCACACACCTGCATTCTGTCACTTCACACACCTCCATTCTTTGACTTCACACACCTCCATTCTGTGACTTCACTCACCTGCATTTTTTGAATTCACATACTTCCATTCTTTGACTTCACACACCTCCATTCAATGACTTCACACACCTCCATTCCATGAATTCACACACTTCCATTCCATTCTATGAGTTCACACACCACCATTTTGACTTCACACACCTCCATTCTATGACTTCACACACCTCCATTCTATGACATCACACACCTCCATTCTATGACTTCACACATCTCCATTCTGTGACTTCACACACCACCATTCTATGATTTCATACACCTCCATTCTGTGACTTCACACACCTCCATTCTATGACTTCACACACCTCCATTCTATAACTTAACACACCTATATTGTGACTTCACACACCTCCATTCTATGACTTCACACACCTACATTGTGACTTCACACACCTCCATTCTATGACTACACACACCTTCATTATTACTTCAGAATCATCCATTCTATGACTTCACACACCTCCATTCTATGACTTCAAAAACCTCCGTTCTGTGACCTCCCACACCTTCATTTTGACGTCACACACCTCCATTCTGTGACTTCACACACCTCCATTCTGAGTTCACACACCTCCATTCCGGTACTTAACACACATCCATTCTGTGACTTCATACACCTCCATTCTATGACTTCACACACCTCCATTCTTTGACTTCACACACGTACATTCTATGATTTTACACACCTCCATTCTGTGACTTCACACACCTCCATTCTATAACTTCACACACCTCCATTCTGTGACTTCACACACCTCCATTCTGTGACTTCACACACCTCCATTCTATAACTTCACACACCTCCATTCTGTGACTTCACACACCTCCATTCTATGACTTCACACACCTCCATTCTTTAACTTAGCACTCCTACATTGTGACTTCACACCTCCATTCTATGAGTTCACACACCTGCATTGTGACTTCACACACCTCCATTTTGACTTCACACGCCTCAGTTCTGTGACTTCACACACCTCCATTCTATGATTTCACACACTTCCATTCTATGACTTCACACACCTAGATTCTATGACTTCACACACCTCATTTCTGAGTTGACACACATCCATTTTGTGATTTCACACACCTCCAATCTGACTTCACACTCCTCCATTCTATGACTTCACACATCTCCATTGTGACTTCACACACCTCCATTCTATGAGTTCACACACCTCCATTCTGACTTCACACACCTCCATTCTATGACTTCACACAGCTAAATTCTGACTTCACACCTCCATTTGTGACTTCACACTCCACAATTTTGACTTAACACACCTCCATTCTGTGACTTCACACACCTCCATTCTGTGACTTCACACACATCCATTTTGACTTCACACACTTCCATTCTTTGACTTCACACACCTCCATTCTGTGACTTCACACACCTCCATTCCATGACTTCACACACCTCCATTCTATGAGATTACACACCACCATTCTATGAGTTCACACACCTACATTGGGACTTCACACACCTCCATTCTATGACTTCACACACCTTCATTTTTTCTTCAGAATCATCCATTCTATGACTTCACACACCTCCATTCTATGAGTTCACACACCTCCATTCTGACTTCACACACCTCCATTCTATGACTTCACACAGCTAAATTCTGACTTCACACCTCCATTTGTGACTTCACACTCCACAATTTTGACTTAACACACCTCCATTCTGTGACTTCACACACCTCCATTCTGTGACTTCACACACATCCATTTTGCCTTCACACACTTCCATTCTTTGACTTCACACACCTCCATTCTATGAGATTACACACCACCATTCTATGAGTTCACACACCTACATTGGGACTTCACACACCTCCATTCTATGACTTCACACACCTTCATTTTTTTTCAGAATCATCCATTCTCTGACTTCACACACCTCCATTCTATGATTTCACAAAATTCCATCCTGTGACTTCACACACCTCCATTCTGACTTCACACACCTCCATTCTATGACTTCACACACTTCCATTCTATGACTTCACACACCTCCTTTCTGTGACTTCACACACCTCCATTGTGAGTTCACACACCTGCATTCTGTCACTTCACACACCTCCATTCTTTGACTTCACACACCTCCATTCTGTGACTTCACTCACCTCCATTTTTTGAATTCACATACTTCCATTCTTTGACTTCACAAACCTCCATTCCATGACTTCACACACCTCCATTCCATGAATTCACACACCTCCATTCTATGAGTTCACACACCACCATTTTGACTTCACACACCTCCATTCTATGACTTCACACACCTTCATTCTTACTTCAGAAACATCCATTCTATGACTTCACACACCTCCATTCTGTGACTCCACACACCTCCATTCTGAGTTCACACACCCCCATTCTGTGACTTCACACACCTTCAATCTGTGACTTGACACACCTCCATTCTATTACTTCACACACCTCCATTCTATGACTTCACAAACCTCCAATATATGACTTCACACACCTCCATTCTGTGACTTCACACACCTCCATTCTATGACTTCACACACCTCCATTCTGTGACTTCATACACCTACATTGTGACTTCACAGACCTCCATTCTATGAGTTCACACAAATGCATTGTGACTTCACACAACTCCATTCTATGATTTCACACCCCTCCATTCTATGACTTCACACACCTCCATTCTATGACTTCACACACCTCCTTTCTGAATTGACACACCTCCATTCTATGACTTCACACACCTCCAATCTGACTTCACACACCTCCATTCTATGACTTCACACAGCTCCATTCTGACTTCACACAGCTCCATTCTATGACTTCGCACACATCTATTCTGACTTCACACACCTCCATTCTGTGACTTCACACACCTCCATTCTATGACTTCACACACCTCCATTCTATAACATAACACACCTATATTGTGACTTCACACACCTCCATTCTATGAGTTCACACACCTGCATTGGGACTTCACACACCTCCATTCTATGACTTCACCCACCAACATTCCGACTTCACACACCTCCATTTTGACTTCACACGCCTCAGTTCTGTGCCTTCACACACCTCCATTCGATGATTTCACACACTTCCATTCTATGACTTCACACACCTAGATTCTATGACTTCACACACGTCATTTCTGAGTTGACACACCTCCATTCTGTGATTTCACACACCTCCAATCTGACTTCACACACCTCCATTCTATGACTTCACACACCTCCATTGTGACTTAACACACCTCCATTCTATGAGTTCACACACCTCCATTCTGACTTCACACACCTCGATTCTATGACTTCACACAGCTAAATTCTGACTTCACACCTCCATTTGTGACTTCACACTCCACAATTTTGCCTTCACACACCTCCGTTCTGTGACTTCACACACCTCCATTCTGTGAGTTCACACACATCCATTTTGACTTCACACACTTCCATTCTATGACTTCACACACCTCCATTCTGTGACTTCACACACCTCAATTCCATGACTTCTCACACCTCCATTCTATGAGATTACACACCACCATTATATGAGTTCACACACCTACATTGTGACTTCACACACCTCCATTCTATGACTTCACCCACCTTCATTATTACTTCAGAATCATCCATTCTATGACTTCACACACCTCCATTCTATGACTTCACACACGTCCATTCTATGATTTTACACAGCTCCATTCTGTGACTTCACACACCTCCATTCTATAACTTCACACACCTCCATTCTGTGACTTCACACACCTCCATTCTATGACTTCACACACCTCCATTCTATGACTTCACACACCTCCATTCTGTGACTTCACACACCTCCATTCTATGATTTCACACACCTCCATTCTGTGACTTTACACACCTCCATTCTATGACTTCACACACCTCCATTCTATAACTTAACATACCTACATTGTGACTTCATACCTCCATTCTGTGAGTTCACACACATGCATTGTGACTTCACAAACCTCCATTCTATGACTTCACACACCTCCATTCTATGACTTCACACACGTCCATTCTATGATTTTTCACACCTCCATTCTGTGACTTCACACACCTCCATTCTATAACTTCACACACCTCCATTTTGTGAGTTCACACACCTCCATTCTATGATTTCATACACCTCCATTCTGTGACTTCACACACCTCCATTCTATGACTTCACACACGTCCATTCTATGATTTTTCACACCTCCATTCTGTGACTTCACACACCTCCATTCTATAACTTCACACACCTCCATTTTGTGACTTCACACACCTCCATTCTATGACTTCACACACCTCCATTCTATGACATCACACACCTCCATTCTATGACTTCACACACCTCCATTTTGACTTCACACACCTCCATTCTATGAGTTCACACACCTCCATTCTGACTTCACACCTCCATTCTATGACTTCACACAGCTAAATTCTGATTCACACCTCCATTTGTGACTTCACACTCCACAATTTTGACTTCACACACCTACATTCTGTTACTTCACACACCTCCATTCTGTGACTTCACACACTTCCATTCTTTGACTTCACACACCTCCATTCTGTGACTTCACACACCTCCATGCCATGACTTCACACACTTCCATTCTATGACTTCACACACCTAGATTCTATGACTTCACACACCTCATTTCTGAGTTGACACACCTCCATTCTGTGATTTCACACACCTCCAATCTGACTTCACACACCTCCATTCTATGACTTCACACACCTCCATTGTGACTTCACACACCTCCATTCTATGTGTTCACACACCTCCATTCTGACTTCACACACCTCCATTCTTTGACTTCACACACCTCCATTCTGTGACTTCACACACCTCCATTCTGTGACTTCACACACCTCCATTCTATGAGATTACACACCACCATTCTATGAGTTCACACACCTACATTGTGACTTCACACACCTCCATTCTATGACTTCACACACCTTCATTTTTTCTTCAGAATCATCCATTCTATGACTTCACACACCTCCATTCTATGATTTCACAAAATTCCATTCTGTGACTTCACACACCTCCATTCTGACTTCACACACCTCCATTCTATGACTTCACACACTTCCATTCTATGACTTCAAACACCTCCTTTCTGTGACTTCACACACCTCCATTGTGAGTTCACACACCTGCATTCTGTCACTTCACACACCTCCATTCTGTGACTTCACTCACCTCCATTTTTTGAATTCACATACCTCCATTCTTTGACTTCACACACCTCCATTCCATGACTTCACACACCTCCATACCATGAGTTCACACACCTCCATTCTATGAGTTCACACACCACAATTTTGACTTCACACACCTCCATTCTTAGACTTCACACACCTCCATTCTGAGTTCATACACCCCCATTCTGTGACTTCACACACCTTCAATCTGTGACTTGACACACCTCCATTCTATTACTTCACACACCTCCATTCTATGACTTCACAAACCTCCAATATATGACTTCACAAACCTCCATTCTGTGACTTCACACACCTCCATTCTATGACTTCACACACCTCCATTCTGTGACTTCACACACCTACATTGTGACTTCACAGACCTCCATTCTATGAGTTCACACAAATGCATTGTGAATTCACACACCTCCATTCTATGACTTCACACACCTCCATTCTGACTTCACACACATCAATTCTGACTTCACACACCTCAATTCTGTGACTTCACACAACTCCATTCTATGATTTCACACCCCTCCATTCTATGACTTCACACACCTCCATTCTATGACTTCACACACCTCCTTTCTGAGTTTACACACCTCCATTCTATGACTTCACACACCTCCAATCTGACTTCACACACCTCCATTCAATGACCTCACACACCTCCACTATGTGACTTCAAAAACCTCCATTCTATGACTTCACACACCTCCATTTTGACTTCACACACCATCATTCTATGAGTTCACACACCGCCATTCTGACTTCACTCACCTCCATTCTATGACTTCACACAGCTCCACTCTGACTTCACACAGCTCCATTCTATGACTTTGCACACATCTATTCTGACTTCACACACCTCCATTCTGTGACTTCACACACCTCCATTCTATGACTTCACACACCTCCATTCTATAACTTAACACACCTATATTGTGACTTCGCACACCTCCATTTTGACTTCACACGCCTCAGATCTGTGCCTTCACACACCTCCATTCTATGATTTCACACACTTCCATTCTATGACTTCACACACCTAGATTCAATGACTTCACACACCTCATTTCTGAGTTGACACACCTCCATTCTGTGATTTCACACACCTCCAATCTGACTTCACACACCTCCATTCTATGACTTCACACACTTCCAATCTATGACTTCAAACACCTCCTTTCTGTGACTTCACACACCTCCATTGTGAGTTCACACACCTGCATTCTGTCACTTCACACACCTCCATTCTGTGACTTCACTCACCTCCATTTTTTAAATTCACATACCTCCATTCTTTGACTTCACACACCTCCATTCCATGACTTCACACACCTCCATACCATGAGTTCACACACCTCCATTCTATGAGTTCACACACCACAATTTTGACTTCACACACCTCCATTCTGTGACTTCACACACCTCCATTCTGAGTTCATACACCCCCATTCTGTGACTTCACACACCTTCAATCTGTGACTTGACACACCTCCATTCTATTACTTCACACACCCCCATTCTATGACTTCACAAACCTCCAATATATGACTTCACAAACCTCCATTCTGTGACTTCACACACCTCCATTCTATGACTTCACACACCTCCATTCTGTGACTTCACACACCTACATGTGACTTCACAGACCTCCATTCTATGAGTTCACACAAATGCATTGTGAATTCACACACCTCCATTCTATGACTTCACACACCTCCATTCTGACTTCACACACATCAATTCTGACTTCACACACCTCAATTCTGTGACTTCACACAACTCCATTCTATGATTTCACACCCCTCCATTCTATGACTTCACACACCTCCATTCTATGACTTCACACACGTCCTTTCTGAGTTTACACACCTCCATTCTATGACTTCACACACCTCCAATCTGACTTCACACACCTCCATTCAATGACCTCACACACCTCCACTATGTGACTTCAAAAACCTCCATTCTATGACTTCACACACCTCCATTTTGACTTCACACACCATCATTCTATGAGTTCACACACCGCCATTCTAACTTCTCTCACCTCCATTCTATGACTTCACACAGCTCCACTCTGACTTCACACAGCTCCATTCTATGACTTTGCACACATCTATTCTGACTTCACACACCTCCATTCTGTGACTTCACACACCTCCATTCTATGACTTCACACACCTCCATTCTATACCTTAACACACCTATATTGTGACTTCGCACACCTCCATTTTGACTTCACACGCCTCAGTTCTGTGCCTTCACACACCTCCATTCTATGATTTCACACACTTCCATTCTATGACTTCACACACCTAGATTCAATGACTTCACACACCTCATTTCTGAGTTGACACACCTCCATTCTGTGATTTCACACACCTCCAATCTGACTTCACACACCTCCATTCTATGACTTCACACACTTCCATTCTATGACTTCAAACACCTACTTTCTGTGACTTCACACACCTCCATTGTGAGTTCACACACATGCATTCTGTCACTTCACACACCTCCATTCTGTGACTTCACTCACCTCCATTTTTTGAATTCACATACCTCCATTCTTTGACTTCACACACCTCCATTCCATGACTTCACACACCTCCATACCATGAGTTCACACACCTCCATTCTATGAGTTCACACACCACAATTTTGACTTCACACACCTCCATTCTGTGACTTCACACACCTCCATTCTGAGTTCATACACCCCCATTCTGTGACTTCACACACCTTCAATCTGTGACTTGACACACCTCCATTCTATTACTTCACACACCTCCATTCTATGACTTCACAAACCTCCAATATATGACTTCACAAACCTCCATTCTGTGACTTCACACACCTCCATTCTATGACTTCACACACCTCCATTCTGTGACTTCACACACCTACATTGTGACTTCACAGACCTCCATTCTATGAGTTCACACAAATGCATTGTGAATTCACACACCTCCATTCTATGACTTCACACAACTCCATTCTGACTTCACACACATCAATTCTGACTTCACACACCTCAATTCTGTGACTTCACACAACTCCATTCTATGATTTCACACCCCTCCATTCTATGACTTCACACACCTCCATTCTATGACTTCACACACCTCCTTTCTGAGTTTACACACCTCCATTCTATGACTTCACACACCTCCAATCTGACTTCACACACCTCCATTCAATGACCTCACACACCTCCACTATGTGACTTCAAAAACCTCCATTCTATGACTTCACACACCTCCATTTTGACTTCACACATCATCATTCTATGAGTTCACACACCGCCATTCTGACTTCACTCACCTCCATTCTATGACTTCACACAGCTCCACTCTGACTTCACACAGCTCCATTCTATGACTTTGCACACATCTATTCTGACTTCACACACCTCCATTCTGTGACTTCACACACCTCCATTCTATGACTTCACACACCTCCATTCTATAACTTAACACACCTATATTGTGACTTCGCACACCTCCATTTTGACTTCACACGCCTCAGTTCTGTGCCTTCACACACCTCCATTCTATGATTTCACACACTTCCATTCTATGACTTCACACACCTAGATTCAATGACTTCACACACCTCCTTTCTGAGTTGACACACCTCCATTCTGTGATTTCACACACCTCCAATCTGACTTCACACACCTCCATTCTATGACTTCACACACTTCCATTCTATGACTTCAAACACCTCCTTTCTGTGACTTCACACACCTCCATTGTGAGTTCACACACCTGCATTCTGTCACTTCACACACCTCCATTCTGTGACTTCACTCACCTCCATTTTTTAAATTCACATACCTCCATTCTTTGACTTCACACACCTCCATTCCATGACTTCACACACCTCCATACCATGAGTTCACACACCTCCATTCTATGAGTTCACACACCACAATTTTGACTTCACACACCTCCATTTTGTGACTTCACACACCTCCATTCTGAGTTCATACACCCCCATTCTGTGACTTCACACACCTTCAATCTGTGACTTGACACACCTCCATTCTATTACTTCACACACCTCCATTCTATGACTTCACAAACCTCCAATATATGACTTCACAAACCTCCAATCTGTGACTTCACACACCTCCATTCTATGACTTCACACACCTCCATTCTGTGACTTCACACACCTACATTGTGACTTCACAGACCTCCATTCTATGAGTTCACACAAATGCATTGTGAATTCACACACCTCCATTCTATGACTTCACACACCTCCATTCTGACTTCACACACATCAATTCTGACTTCAAACACCTCAATTCTGTGACTTCACACAACTCCATTCTATGATTTCACACCCCTCCATTCTATGACTTCACACACCTCCATTCTATGACTTCACACACCTCCTTTCTGAGTTTACACACCTCCATTCTATGACTTCACACACCACCAATCTGAATTCACACACCTCCATTCAATGACCTCACACACCTCCACTATGTGACTTCAAAAACCTCCATTCTATGACTTCACACACCTCCATTTTGACTTCACACACCATCATTCTATGAGTTCACACACCGCCATTCTGACTTCACTCACCTCCATTCTATGACTTCACACAGCTCCACTCTGAGTTCACACAGCTCCATTCTATGACTTTGCACACATCTATTCTGACTTCACACACCTCCATTCTGTGACTTCACACACCTCCATTCTATGACTTCACACACCTCCATTCTATAACTTAACACACCTATATTGTGACTTCGCACACCTCCATTTTGACTTCACACGCCTCAGTTCTGTGCCTTCACACACCTCCATTCTATGATTTCACACACTTCCATTCTATGACTTCACACACCTAGATTCAATGACTTCACACACCTCATTTCTGAGTTGACACACCTCCATTCTGTGATTTCACACACCTCCAATCTGACTTCACACACCTCCATTCTATGACTTCACACACCTCCATTGTGACTTAACACACCTCCATTCTATGAGTTCACACACCTCCATTCTGACTTCACACACCTCCATTCTATGACTTCACACAGCTAAATTCTGAGTTCACACCTACATTTGTGACTTCACACTCCACAATTTTGACTTCACACACCTCCATTCTGTGACTTCACACACCTCCATTCTGTGACTTCACACACATCCATTTTTGACTTCACACACTTCCATTCCATGACTTCACACACCTCCATTCTGTGACGTCACACACCTCCATTCCATGACTTCACACACCTCCATTCTATGAGATTACAAACCACCATTCTATGAGTTTACACACCTACACTGTGCCTTCACACACCTCCATTCTATGACTTCACACACCATCATTATTACTTCAGAATCATCCATTCTATGACTTCACACACCTCCATTCTATGACTTCACAAACCTCCGTTCTGTGACCTCACACACCTTCATTTTGAGGTCACACACCTCCATTCTCTGACTTCACACACCTCCATTCTGACTTCACACACCTCCATTCTATGACTTCACACACTTCCTTTCTGTGACTTCACACACCTCCATTCTGTGACTTCACACACCTCCATTCTGTGACTTCACAAACCTCCATTCTATGACTTCACACAGCTCCATTCTGTGACTTAACACACATCCATTCTGTGACGTCATATACCTCCATTCTATGACTTCATACACCTCCATTCTGTGACTTCACACACCTCCATTCTGGGTTCACACACCTCCAATCAGTGACTTCACACCCCTCCATTCTGTGACATCACACACCTCCATTCTATGACTTCACACACCTCCATTCTATGACTTCACACACGTCCATTCTATGATTTTACACACCTCCATTCTGTGACTTCACACACCTCCATTCTATAACTTCACACACCTCCATTCTGTGACTTCACACACCTCCATTCTATGACTTCACACACCTCCATTCTATGACTTCACACACCTCCATTCTGTGACTTCACACACCTCCATTCTATGATTTCACACACCTCCAGTCTGTGACTTCACACACCTCCATTCTATGACTTCACACCCCTCCATTCTATAACT
>JANJXV010002166.1:0-44420 GCA_024803745.1 Megascapheus bottae
TCAAAGAAACATAGGCCCAAGAGTCTCCCTCATTTGTCAAATTCAGTAGAAACCTTGGGCTCTGCTACCAGAGATTTACAATAGAACAGAATCTAGAGACATCGTGACAAATAGTATGACACTAAATGTAAGGACCTTCAAGATAAAGATAGAAAACTCATATAATGAGTGATGGTTGTCCTAAATGAACTATGTGATCTCTTATCTCTTTTGCTATCCCTTGGATATATCATATTGTTACAATATTTCACCTTGTTTTCTGATATATTTCATATGTGCCTAATTGGTTATTTGAAATTGGATAGGGCAGGGGGGAAATGAACATGAGTGTGGGTAGGGGAAGGGAAATGGGGACCATATCATTACATGGGGTATCAAAGTTTGAGAAGTAATGCACCTTCTATCTGGTGAATATAATGTAACCCTTCTATAAATTACAATAAAAATAAATACATAAAAAGAAGATCTGCACAGAAAAAAATAATAATGGCATTTTTGGGGTAGTGGATGAAATTAGAGTGAATCCTGTTGAGTGAGATAAGTCAAGACCAAGGAACAAAAGGTACATGGTATCCTTTATATATGGATATTAGTTTCAAACAGTAGTAGAGCGATAATTGAATAGTTGATACCCAAAGTTCTGGACATAATTTTGGAGATATAAACATAACTGCATAGACATAAAAATCTAGGATGGACTATACACTCTATAGACATGTGTTTTATTATAGATTAATCTGTATCTATGACATACAAAGACTCAGCTTAATTTTTACTATATTCTAAAATTTATGTGCCAGTGATTGTATAGCGATTCCCTTCTTGAATACTTGTTGGTTAAACATGACATTTGAAATATGATGTAAAATTCAATGTTAATAAATTTTTTAAAAAGAGTGGCTAGAGGTAAATACCACTAATGTACTTGCTCTAAGTGGTACAGAAATTTTCTTAATGAATCAAGGGGTTTATTACATCTTTATGCAATTATTTTAATTCTGAGTGTTCTACACTCAATGCTACTTCTGGAAAGATGATATAGCTGACTGTGTAGATGGTATGAAGACTTAATGGCTTAAACGTAGAATAAAGCATTGGTAAGTGGCTGTTAGCACTCCAGATTCTACTGGAATATGTGGAATGAATTTATTAAGGACAATGCAGGCTCTTAGTCAGATCAGGATCAAGATTATGTGGTTCCATGAGATGAATGAGGAAAGATCAGAAAAATCTTCTAAGATATCCAGATATACTTTTGAAACTAAGGTATCTGGACTCCTTTTTTTCTTTCTTGGTGGGGAGCTTGAACTTTGGACCTGGGCAAGGTCTCTTAGTTGTTTTTCCTCAAGGCTAATGCTGTACCAGTTTTAGCCACAACTCCACTTAGTTTTTGGGTGGATACGTGGAGAGAAGAATCTTACAGTTTTTTTTGTTTTCGTTTTTTTGCTTGCAAAGGCTTTGAATCACCTTCTCCCTGGCTAGTAGAATGACAATTATGACCCTCCAGCGCCTGGCTAGTAATTTTTTGAAAATTGGACTTTCTTCCAAATCACGTAACTGGTTCCTAGCAAAGTTCTGAAGAATGACTTAAATGTGACAGATTTTTGTCACTTGGAGACACTCTGTGCTGAACGTTAGAAATCTACCAGCTGAGTCACAGTGGCACTTCCAGTTTTTGTTTATGTGGTGCTGAGGAATGGAATCCAGGGTTTCATACATGCTAGGCAAGCTACATTTTCAGCCCAAGGTTTTATGTTTTGTTTTTTCAGTGTTGTTGCTTCTAAGGTACTGTATGATGTTCTTTCATTTTATTTGCTTTTTACCTCTTTTCTTCTTTTTCCCTTTAGTTTTATTCTCTGTAGTCACTGTGTTGAATTCGGGTACCCTGTCTCTTGAACATAGGTTTATGTGATTTGGGGAATGGAGATGGTATAATAAAATGGTAAAAAAAAAAAAACAAAGGAAAAATGGTGAACCAATTGAACAGTGATACTTGGAAGACACTAAACGGAAATGAACTGAATAATCTGGGTGGAGAGGGGGCTGAGGGTAGGAAAACAGAGAAAAATGAGGGAGGGGATAACAATTTTCTTAAGAAATGTGTTCATTACTTATGTAACCGTATGCCAACTATATATTGACTTAACAAAAAAATTAACTTAAAAAATAATTTAGCCGGGTATGGTGGCTCACACTTGTAAATGTAGCTACTCAAGAGGCTGGGATCCAAGGATAGCAGTTCAAAGTCAGCCTGGGCACTGAAGTCCATGTGACTCTTATCTCCAATTAACCACCAGAAACCCAGAAATGGCCCTATGGCTCAAGGGATAGGGCAGTAGACTTGAGCTGTAAAGCTCAGTGACAAGACCCAGGTGCAGAATTACAGTCCCATGACTTGAATGATGAATGATACTAGCCAGGCTCTGTGTGCTCACACTTGGAATCCTATCTACACAGAATCAGGTTTGAATCCAGCCCAAACAAATTGCATGATATTCTGATTTACAGTTCATTACCAAAAATCTGGAAGTGGAGCTGTGGATCAAGTGGTAGAACACTAGCCTGAAGTAAAAAAAAACATTTAAGGACAGTTCCCAGGCCCTGGGTTCAAGTCCCAGGACTTGCATAAAACAAAAAAAATGTGACGCTGAGTCCTCCATCATTTGGTGTTATAGTTCAATATTCTTGATATGCGTCTTAGAAATTAAGTCCCTAGCAAATACTCTCCCCTGAAATTCTGCTTCATAGCTGATTCATAGAATTTCAGCATCATTACTATCACCTTCCAGTTAGCATAGCAGTCTACTACTGAAAATTTGAAGAAAACTTTTGAGTAATCCTAATAAATCTGTGTATCATCTGCACACACATCAAATCAGCAGCAGCTATGTTCTACTATTATCTAAATGTATTTAATCCCTTCTTGAGTTAATGAGCCTTAAAGAGTAAAACATATGAAATAGTTATGAAACTAACAGTCACCATTCTTCTACCAAATATTGTAATATAAGTTTATACATGCAAGGAATATTCTGAAGTGTGCAGAAGATAGCTTCTAATTATAATATTCTCATGAAGTATTGTTTTTAGGAAACATTTTGCTTGCTTTGGGAAAGCAAAGGCAAGGAAAAATGATATAGGTAAGTTCCCTATTTATCAGAAGGAAAATACTATTGGGTTTAGATCAACTTCATTCATTCCGTGCTGATGAAACAAATATTTGCAATTCCTGAGGCCAATTACTTCATTGTGATGCACAATCAGCCGGCTTAGATCAATCTTCCAATAAAGGAAAGGAACAAATGAGAAGCAATTAAGGTTTCCAAAATGAACCAGGTGGTGGTGGAAGCTCACACTTGTAATTCTATCTACTCAAGGCCTGAAATCCAAGGATCTGGATTAAGTCTGTCTGGGATGAAAATATTCCTGTCTGAAACATCATCTCTCTTATCACAGCCCAGCTGATATACTCTGTCCAACAGGTTCCAAACACCAACGTCCATTTCCTATCTGAAATAGTAGCAAACGTACTCACACATTATTTCCTCTTTAGGAGATAGTTGAAACATGTACCAGAAACATTTCCCTGGCTTCAGAATGGAAGTGGAAATACATACTCACTAGAAGCCCATCTAGTAAATTACAGTCAATCATCTTTCCTCACATCTTGTTAGTTAAATTGAACAATGAGTGTTTGGATCAGAAGCGATGTGTATGAGCATACAGCTTGTAAAAGTACTGTAATACTAGCTACACAAGATAAGCTGAGACCTGAGGATTCCTGTTCAAAATCAGCCATGCAATAAATTCCATAAGATTTTTACCTCCAACTAACCAGCAAAAAAGAGAG
The DNA here is from genome assembly GCA_024803745.1 of Megascapheus bottae. Classification (NCBI taxonomy): domain Eukaryota; kingdom Metazoa; phylum Chordata; class Mammalia; order Rodentia; family Geomyidae; genus Megascapheus; species Megascapheus bottae. The sequence goes on from JANJXV010002166.1 coordinate 3,851, forward strand.
CGTTGAATTGTGCTTAAAATGCCACAAGCCTAAGCTTTGCATAAAAGTGCTAAGGGGTAGCATTCAGGATCCCACTCTCTCCACTCCTTTTTAACATAGTACTAGAATTCCTAGGCAGTGCAATAAGGCAAGAAGCAAGCATAAAGGGGATCCAAGTAGGGAAAGAGGAAATAAAACTCTCCCTCTTTGCAGATGACATGATTCTGTATTTAAAGAATCCTATAGACTCTACTCCCAAGCTCCTTGAGCTGATTCAAAGCTTTGGAAGGGTAGCAGGACATAAAATCAACCCTCACAAATCAACTGCTTTCCTTTACGCCAACAGTGAGAGGAACGAGGCAATAATCAGGAAAGAAACTCCTTTCACAATAGCCTCAAAGAAAATAAAGTACCTAGGAATTAGCTTAACTAAGAATGTAAAGGACCGTTTAGATGAAAACTTTAAAACCCTCAAAAAGGAAATTAAAGCAGAACTAAGGAAATGGAAAAAGCTCCCATGCTCCTGGATTGGAAGAATCAACATTGTGAAAATGACAATCTTGCCAAGGGCTATCTACAAATTCAATGCAATACCCATCAACATCCCAATGTCATTCTTTAAAGAAATAGAAGAGGCAATTCAAAATTTCATATGGAATAATAAAAGACCCTGTATAGCAAAAACACTTCTTAGCAGAAAGAACAGCGTTGGAGAAATTTCAATTCCAAACGTAAGACTCTATTACAGAGCTACAATTCTCATAAGAGCTTGGTACTGGCACAAGAACAAGCCTGAAGTCCAATGGAATAGAACTGCGGACCCAGATATTAAACCACAGACCTATGGCCACCTACTCTTTGACAAGGGAGCCAAAAAAATAGAATGGAAGAAAGATAGCCTCTTCAACAATTTGTGCTGGCAGAAGTGGTTAAGCACCAGCAGAAAACTAAAGTTGGATCCTTCATTGTCACCTTGCACTAGAATTAACTCCAAATGGATCAAAGACCTGGAGGTAAAAGCTGACACACTGAAAAGTTTACAGGAAGGAATAGGAGATACACTAGGCCTCCTTGGCACAGGTCGAAACTTTCTTAATAAGGACCAAGAATCACAACAAATCAGAGAAAGGCTGGATAAGTGGGACTGCATTAAACTGCAGAGCTTTTGAATGGCAACGGATATAGCTAATAAACTATTCAGGAAGCCTACAGAGTGGGAGAAGATCTTCACCAACCAAACAACAGAAAAGGCCTCATATCTAAAATATATCAACAACTCAAAAAATTGAATCACTCCAAAACTAACTTCCAAAGTAACACCCATCCCATTAAAAAATGGGCCAAAGACTTAAAGAGAGTCTTCTCTGAAGAAGAAACAAAAATGGCCTATAGACACATGAAGAAATGCTCAACATCTCTGGTCATAAAAGAATTGCATATCAAAAGAACTCTAAGATTCCACCTCACTCCAGTTAGAATGGCCAGGATCAGGAAAACGAATGACAACAGATGCTGGAGGGGATGTGGCCAGGAGGGATCACTACTACACTGTTGGTGGGAGTGCAAACTCGTTCAACCACTATGGAAAGCAGTGTGGCAGTGCCTCAAAAGGCTAAACATAGAACTCCCCTATGACCCAGCAATACCACTACTTGGCGTTTACGCAACAATCCAGAAACAAGGGCATACTAAACGCAGTAGCACAACAATGTTCATTGCACCGCTATTCACCATAGCAAAGATATGGAACCAACCCAGATGTCCCTCAGTTGATGAGTGGATCAACAAGTTGTGGTATTTGTACACAATGGAATTCTATGCTGCTGTCAGAAAGAATGACATCGCCCCATTTGTTAGGATATGGAAAGACTTAGAACAAATCATATTAAGTGAAGTAAGCCAGACTCAAAGGAACTTAGGCTCAGTGGTTTCCCTCATTCATCATAATCAGTAGGAACCTTGGGCTCTACTAGCAGAGATTTGCAATAGAGCAAAAGGCCATATATAAGGCCACATAACGTAAAGCTATTGGAAAGGACCTAAAGGATATTGAAACAAAAGCCATATATGAATGATTGTTGTCCTTAATGTACTATGTTGTCTCTCATCTCCTTTGCTGTCCCTTGGTTATCCCATATTGGTATAGTATCTCACTTTGTTATCTGATATATTGAATTCATTTGTATTTGGATATTTGAAATTTGATAGGGAAGGGGGGAAAACCAAGACGGGTGGGGGGTGTGGGGTTGGAGGGAAATGGGTACCAAGACATGTGAAAGGGTATCAATGTATGTGAATTAATGCACCTTCTACCTGGCAAATATCATGTAACCCTTTTACTAATTACAATAAAAAATGAAAAAAAAGAAAGTTGTAGTGTGTGGGGACGATAATGGGGTCAAATACATTTCTTCTTAGAAATTTACCTCATCTGGTTGCCCTGGATTTTCCTGGCCTTCTTCTTAGAGAAAGGCCTGTTATACTGGATTTGTGGCTTGGCAACGATCTAGCATGTACACCTTCGAGTAAGACATCCACAACTTCCATTCTTGAGACTCGAGTTTCCTGACCTTTGGCAACAGCACAGCAACATCTTTCTTCCTCCTGAGCCACAGGCCAAGTGAGCTGGCTTGAGCTGGTTGTTAGTTACAGTGGCTTGGTTATCAGGGTTGCATATTCTGTTCCATTGTGAGGGAGGCAGTGTCACCTTTCAGGGCCCAATGACCAAAGAACCTTGCTCACAGAAGACCTAACCAAAGACATACTGGAGGCTGAATCTCTCCTCCAATCTCACAATATACATGTGGAGGTAGTAAACAGCAAACCTTATTTGTCCATTCCCAATGTCTTCCACTAGGCCCAACTACCAGTCTGGTCTCAGGCTCAAGGAGCCTTTCTTAGGTAAGATCCAAACTTAAGGGTCAATATTGCCCTTATCCTTTACAAAACATTTGCTTCACAGTGCCTTCTCTGCCTGCATTTTGCCCTTTGTCGAATTATTTTTTGTTTTTGCTAGTCTTGGGACTTGACCTCAGAGTGTGAACATTGTTCTTGGGCTTTCTTTAGGCTTTAGCTGTCCCACCGAGCCACAGCACCACTTGCAGGTTTTCTATGTATGTGGTAATGAGGAATCAAACCTGAGTCATTTTGCGTGGTAGCCAGAAACTCTACCACTAGGTCAAACACACAGGGCATCTTGCACATATTTTTGACGTCAATCTACTAGGATATTATTAGGTTTCTGTATCCTAATCAATTTTTTCCTGATGAGTAGCTTTGCTGTCATGTGTAAAAATGCAAGACGGAAAACACAGAAGAATTAGTGAAATTAAAAAAAAACCGTTACACACATACATAAGTGTTCATTCTTTGTAGGAGAAAGGATATTTTGATATGATGATGATGACTTTATAATTACTATGTCAGGGTTGAGAGTTTGGCATAGTGGTAGAGTGCTTGCCTAGCATCCATGAAGATCTGGGTTTGATTGCTCAGTATGACATAGATAGAAAATTAGATGTGGCACTGTGGCTCAAGTGGCAGAGGGCTAGACTTGAGAAAACCCGAGGACAGTGCTCAGGCCGTGAATTCAAGCCCCAAGACTGGCAGAAAGATAAAAGAAAATAAAAATGCTTTTTACGAGCTAATTCACTCTCAGCATTGGCTTCTGAAATCTTCGCTTCTGCATCTTGTGAAAAAACCCTTTCCCTCAACGTAGACAAGAAAAACAGATCCATCCCATGGTCCACTGTGAGGCCACTGGTTGGGCTAAGAGCTAGTCGTGCAGCAACACATAAGTTTTATTCTAATATTTTCCAAACTTTGTTCTCAAGTATGCTACATACTTACCAACTTAGGTCAGTTATCCTTATGCTATACCTTTTCTTCATGACTACAATATTCTTACACTCCTACGTTAATCCTCTTGTACCTCCCCTGACCTCTCTCATTCTTTTTTTCTATCTCTGGACCTCTGCTCGTATTTCAACCCTTATAGTGCACAGATCTACACTTGATGGCTGTTGAGCAATATTGTATATGTAGGTGGTTAATTATTCTCTAGGCTCAGAGGGACTTAAAGACAATAGAGATTGGATTGAGAGGCCTATTGTTTTGGGTATAAATCGCTTATCAGTGGTTGTATTAGACTGGTCTGTATGTGCACAAAAAGAAAGAGTGATAATACCAATCAAAACTTGTGAACATCTAGTGTCTGCCAGCTACAGAGGTCTAGGTTGGTTATATCTGAAAATCTATAATCGTATTTAGTAGTAATCTTGCTCCCATTTTCAAATGGGCAGACAAGAAACTCAAGAAAAATGTCAAATCAAGAAACAACATCCCCCACCCAATGTAAACAGACAATGGAACAGTCACTGGCAAACCTAGAGGAGAGTCTTCCAAGTGCTACACAAATGCAATTGATAAACATCATTAATGAAAAATGTGAAAATATAAAGAAAGAGATAATGGAGGAAGCCATAGCTGAACAAGAGGAAAGCATAAACAAGGTGATAAGTCAAAAAGAAGAAGCCATAAAGAAGGCCATAATAAAGGTTTTCAAAGAAAGATGGATGAATTCATGGAATCCACAAATAAAAACGTGACCGAACTCCAGCAAATGTCCAAAGAAAATAAAGCTACTGAGCTAACCACTCCAAAGGAAATCAAGGAGATAAAGAAATCCATACATGATCTAAAACAAGAGATGCAAGGCATCAAAAGTGAGCAATTAGAAGCAAGGGCAATGAAAAATAAAGTAGATAGCTTTGATAGCAGGTTAGACAATGCAGAGGAGAGAATTTCCGGGGCTGAAGATAATTTAGTTATTATAGAGAAAGAACAGAAAATGAGTCAATCCAAATCTAGGAAAATTGAGAGAGCGCTTCAGGAGGTCCAAGATACAATTAGGAATCCTAATTTAAGGCTAGTTGGTATTGAGGAGGGCGTGGAGAAAGAGGTCAATGGCATTGGAAATATACTTCAGGGAATCATCTCAGAGAATTTCCCAAATATCCAGAAGGGCAGGCCCATCCAGATACGAGAAGCTTTTAGAACCCCAAACAGACCTGACCAGAAAAGAACATCCCACCGCCACATTGTGATCCGAACTGGATCAATAGAAACGAAAGGAAAGATCCTAAAGGCAGCCAGGGAAAAAGGATCAGTAACCTATAAAGGCAAACCAATCAGAATAACCCCAGATTTCTCAGCAGAGACCATGCAAGCACGAAGTGACTGGAAGCATATATGTCATGCCCTTAAATCAAATAACTACCAAGCAAGAATATTGTAGCCAGCTAAGCTCTCATTCATAACTGAGGGAACAATAAAAACATTCCATTCCAGGGAAAAGCTGCAACAATATGTCGAAACAAAACCAACACTACAGAGAATTCTCAAAGATGCTCTATACATAGAAAACCAAAATAAATGCAATATAGGGAAAGAAATGGCACTTAAACAGCATACCATCTAAGGACCACAAGAACTGACAAGACACAGGCCCTACTAAAAGCTTTTAAAAATGGTAGGAACTAATAAATATCTCTCAATCCTAACTCTCAATATCAATGGACTTACCTCTCCAATTAAAAGGCATAGGCTGTCTAGTTGGATCAAAAAGCAATAGCCATCATTCTGCTGTCTTCAAGAGACACATCTTACCCAAAAACAATCATCTTTTGAAAGTGAGAGGTTGGAATAAACTCTATCAAGCTAACTGCCCCCATAAACAGGCTGGAGTTGCCATCCTCATATCAGATACAATAGACTTCAAACTAAAATTAGTAAGAAAAGACAAAGAAGGTTACCACATACTACTAAAGGGATCTTTCCTCCAGGAAGACATAACGATCCTAAATATTTACACACCCAATCCCGGAGCTCCAAACTTCATCAAGCAAACTTTACTTACACTGAAACCATACATAGATCGAAATACAGTGATTGTTGGTGAGTTTAACACACCACTCTCACCTATGGACAGATCAACAAGGCAAAACTCAACAGAGAAACCTTAGAACCGAACAACTATATAGACCAACTAGATCTAACAGACATCTGCAGAATATTCCACCCAGTAACAACACAATATACGTTTTTCTCAGCAGCACATGGAACATTTTCCATAATAGACCACATCTTAGGCCATTCAACAAACCTGGGCAGATTCAGAAACACTGAAATTATTCCATGCACACTCTCAGACCATAAAGGCATCAAATTGGAGCTGAACACATATCTCCACCAACGAAAACCCTGTAACTCATGGAGACTGAACAACACATTGTTGAATCAAAAACAATGGGTAATCGAAGAGATCAGAACAGATATCCAACTGTTTATGAAATTTAACAATAAGGAGCACACAAATATCAACTGCTTAGGGACACAACAAAGGCAGTACTCAGAGGAAAACTTATAGCGCTGAGGGCCTACAACAGCAAGATGGAGAAATGGCAAACCAACTAGTTCATGTCTCACTTTAACCTCCTGGAAAAAGAGCAACAAACCAACCCTAAACCCATTAGGAGAAACCAAATTATTAAAATCAAAGCAGAATTAAATGATTTGGAATAAAAAAAAACCTATAGAAAGAATCAACAAAACAAGGAGTTGGTTCTTTGAAAGAATTAACAAAATTGACAAGCCCTTAGCAAATCTTACCAAAAAAACAAGAGAGCATATCGAAATAAACAAAATCGCAGATGAAAATGGTAATATCAGGACAGAAATTACCAAGATCCAGAATATCATGAGGGAATACTTCTCAAACCTTTACGCCAACAAATTTGAGAATCTAGAAGAAATGGATGAATTCCTAGACAATATTAACACACCCTCACTCAACCAAGAAGAGCTAACCCAACTCAACCGGCCTATTTCAAGCTCTGAAATAGAAATGGAAATTAGACAACTTCCACTTAAAAAGAGCCCAGGGCCAGATGGATTCACAGCTGAATTCTATAAGGTCTTCAAAGCAGAGCTCACACCAATACTCCTCAAGCTCTTCAACGAAATTGAAAATGAAGGTTGTTTACCAAACTCATTCTGTGAAGCCAGTATATCCCTCATCCCCAAACCAGACAGAGATTCATCAAAGAAAGAGAACTATAGGCCCATTTCTTTGATGAACATCGATGCAAAACTTCTCAACAAAATACTGGCCAACCGTCTACAACAACTCATCAAAAAATTATACACTATGATGAAACTGGATTCATCACAGGGAGGCAAAGCTGGTTCAACATACACAAATCAATTAATATAATTCAACACATCAACAGGAGCAAGGACAAAAATCACATGATTGTCTCAATAGATGCGGAAAAGGCATTTGACAAGATCTGAAACCCCTTTATGTTAAAAGATGTGGAGAAAGTAGGACTCCATGGAACTTTTCTCAATGTAATAAAGGCTGTGTATGAGAAACCCACTGCTAGTATTATACTTAATGGTGAAAATCTAAAGCCATTCCCTCTAAAATCAGGAACGAGACAAGGATGCCCCCTCTCTCCACTCCTTTCTAACATGGTACTAAATTTCCTAGGCAGTGCAATAAGGCAAGAAGCAAGCATAAAGGAGATCCAAGTAGGGAAAGAGGAAATAAAACTATCCCTCTTTGCAGATGACATGATTCTGTATTTAAAGAATCCTATAGACTCTACACCCAAGCTCCTTGAGCTGATTCAAAGCTTTGGAAGTGTAGCAGGCCATAAAATCAACCCTCACAAATCAACTGCCTTCCTTTACGCCAATAGTGAGAGGAACGAGGCAACAATCAGGAAAGAAACTCCTTTCACAATAGCCTCAAAGAAAATAAAGTACCTAGGAATTAGGTTAACTAAGAATGTAAAGGACCGTTTAGATGAAAACTTTAAAACCCTCAAAAAGGAAATTAAAGCAGAACTAAGGAAATGGAAAAAGCTCCCATGCTCCTGGATTGGAAGAATCAACATTGTGAAAATGACAATCTTGCCAAGGGCTATCTACAAATTCAATGCAATACCCATCAACATCCCAATGTCATTCTTTAAAGAAATACAAGAGGCAATTCAAAATTTCATATGGAATAATAAAAGGCCCCGTATAGCAAAAACACTTCTTAGCAGAAAGAACAGCGCTGGAGGAATTTCAATTCCAAACTTTAGCCTCTATTACTGAGCTATAATTCTCAAAACAGCTTGGTACTGGCACAAGAACAAGCCTGAAGTCCAATGGAATAGAACTGCGGACCCAGATATTAAACCACGGACCTATGGCCACCTAATCTTTGACAAGGGAGCCAAAAAAATAGAATGGAAGAAAGATAGCCTCTTCAACATGTTGTGCTGGCAGAACTGGTTAAGCACCAGCAGAAAACTAAAGTTGGATCCTTCTTTGTCACCTTGCACTAGAATTAACTCCAAATGGATCAAAGACCTGGAGGTAAAACTGACACACTGAAAAGTTTACAGGAAGGAATAGAAGATACACTAGGCCTCCTTGGCAGAGGTCAAAACTTTCTTAATAAGGACCAAGAATCACAACAAATCAGAGAAAGGCTGGATAAGTGGGACTGCATTAAACTGCAAATCTTTTGTATGGCAACGGATATAGCTAGTAAACTAATCAGGACGCCTACAGAGTGGGAGAAGATCTTCACCAACCAAACAACGGACAAAGGCCTCATATTTAATATATATCATCAACTCAAAAAATTGAATGACTCCAAAACTAACCTCCAAAGTAACACCCATCCCATTAAAAATGGGCCAAAGACTTAAAGAGAGTCTTCTCTGAAGAAGAAACAAAAATGGCCTATAGACACATGAAGAAATGCTCAACATCTCTGGTCATAAAAGAATTGCATATCAAAAGAACTCTAAGTTTCCACCTCACTCCAGTTAGAATGGCCAGGATCAGGAAAACGAATGACAACAGATGCTGGAGGGGATGTGGCCAGGAGGGATCACTACTACACTGTTGGTGGGAGTGCAAACTCGTTCAACCACTATGGAAAGCAGTGTGGCAGTGCCTCAAAAGGCTAAACATAGAACTCCCCTATGACCCAGCAATACCACTACTTGGCGTTTACCCAACAATCCAGAAACAAGGGCATACTAAACCCACTAGCACAACAATGTTCATTGCACCGTTGTTCACCATAGGAAAGATATGGAACCAACCCAGATGTCCCTCAGTTGGTGAGTGGATCAACAAGTTGTGGTATTTGTACACAATGGAATTCTATGCTGCTGTCAGAAAGAATGACATCGCCCCATTTGTTAGGATATGGAAAGACTTAGAACAAATCATATTAAGTGAAGTAAGCCAGACTCAAAGGAACTTAGGCTCAGTGGTTTCCCTCATTCGTCATAATCAGTAGGAACCTTGGGCTCTACTAGCAGAGATTTGCAATAGAGCAAAAGGCCATAAATAAGGCCATATAATGTGAAGCTAATTGAAAGGACCTCCAGGATATTGAAACAAAAGCCATATAATGAATGATTGTTGTCCTTAATGTACTATGTTGTCTCTCATCTCCTTTGCTGTCCCTTGGTTATCCCATATTGGTATAGTATCTCACTTTGTTATCTGATATATTGAATTTATTTGTATTTGGATATTTGAAATTTGATAGGGAAGGGGGGAAAACCAAGACGGGTGGGGGGGTGTGGGGTTGGAGGGAAATGGGTACCAAGACATGTGAAAGGGTATCAATGTATGTGAATTAATGCACCTTCTACCTGGCAAATATCATGTAACCCTTTTACTAATTACAATAAAAAATGAAAAAAAAAAGAAAGTTGTAGTGTGTGGGGAGGATGATGGGGTCAAATACATTTCTTCTTAGAAATTTACCTCATCTGGTTGCCCTGGATTTTCCTGGCCTTCTTCTTAGAGAAAGGCCTGTTATACTGGATTTGTGGCTTGGCAACGATCTAGCATGTACAACTTTGAGTAAGAGATCCACAACTTCCATGCCTGAGACTCGAGATTCCTGAACTTTGGCAACAGCACAGCAACATCTTTCTTCCTCCTGAGCCACAGGCCAAGTGAGCTGGCTTGAGCTGGTTGTTAGTTACAGTGGCTTGGTTACCAGGGTTGCATATTCTGTTCCATTGTGAGGGAGGCAGTGTCACCTTTCAGGGCCCAATGACCAAAGATCCTTGCTCACAGAAGACCTCACCAAAGACATACTGGAGGCTGAATCTCTCCTCCAATCTCACAATATACATGTGGAGGTAGTAAACAGCACACCTTATTTGTCCATTCCCAATGTCTTCCACTAGGCCCAACTACCAGTCTGGTCTCAGGCTCAAGGAGCCTTTCTTAGGTAAGATCCAAACTTAAGGGTCAATATTGCCCTCATCCTTTACAAAACATTTGCTTCACAGTGCCTTCTCTGCCTGCATTTTGCCCCTTGTCGAATTATTTTTTGTTTTTGCTAGTCTTGGGAATTGACCTCAGAGTGTGAACATTGTTCTTGGGCTTTCTTTAGGCTTTAGCTGTCCCACCGAGCCACAGCACCACTTGCAGGGTTTTCTATGTATGTGGTAATGAGGAATCAAACCTGAGTAATTTTGCGTGGTAGCCAGAAACTCTACCACTAGGTCAAACACACAGGGCATCTTGCACATATTTTTGACGTCAATCTACTAGGATATTATTAGGTTTCTGTATCCTAATCAATTTTTTCCTGATGATTAGCTTTGCTGTCATGTGTAAAAATGCAAGACGGAAAAACACAGAAGAATTAGTGAAATTAAAAAAAAACCATTACACACATATATAAGTGTTCATTCTTTGTAGGAGAAAGGATATATTGATATGATGATGATGACTTTATAATTACGATGTCAGGGTTGAGAGTTTGGCTTAGTGGTAGAGTGCTTGCCTAGCATCCATGAAGATCTGGGTTTGATTGCTCAGTATCACATAGATAGAAAATCTAGACGTGGCACTGTGGCTCAAGTGGCAGAGGGCTAGACTTGAGAAAACCCGAGGACAGTGCTCAGGCCCTGAATTCAAGCCCCAAGACTGGCAGAAAGATAAAAGAAAATAAAAATGCTTTTTACGAGCTAATTCACTCACAGCATTGGCTTCTGAAATCTTCGCTTCTGCATCTTGTGAAAAACCCCTTTCCCTCAACGTAGACAAGAAAACAGATCCATCCCATGGTCCACTGTGAGGCCACTGGTTGGGCTAAGAGCTAGTCGTGCAGCAACACATAAGTTTTATTCTAATATTTTCCAAACTTTGTACTCAAATATGCTACCTACTTACCAACTTAGGTCAGTTATCATTTTGCTATACCTTTTCTTCATGACTACAATATTCTTACACTCCTACGTTAATCCCCTTGTACCTCCCCTGACCTCTCTCATTCTTTTTTTCTATCTCTGGACCTCTGCTCGTATTTCAACCCTTATACTGCACGGATCTACACTTGATGGTTGTTGAGCAATATAGTATATGTAGGTGGTTAATTATTCTCTAGGCTCAGAGGGACTTAAAGACAATAGAGATTGGATAGAGAGGCCTATTGTTTTGGGTATAAATCGCTTATCAGTGGTTGTATTAGACTGGTCTGTAAGTGCACAAAAAGAAAGAGTGATAATACCAATCAAAACTTGTGAACATCTAGTGTCTGCCAGCTACAGAGGTCTAGGTTGGTTATATCTGAAAAACTATAATCGTAGTTAGTAGTAATCTTGCTCCCATTTTCAAATGGGCAGACAAGAAACTCAAGAAAAATGTCAAATCAAGAAACAACATCCCCCACCCAATGTAAACAGACAATGGAACAGTCACTGGGAAACCTAGAGGAGAGTCTTCCAAGTGCTACACAAATGCAATTGATAAACATCATTAATGAAAAATGTGAAAATATAAAGAAAGAGATAATGGAGGAAGCCATAGCTGCACAAGAAGAAAGCATAAACAAGGTGATAAGTCAAAAAGAAGAAGCCATAATGGAAGCCATAATAAAGGTTTTTCAAAGAAAGATGGATGAATTCATAGAATCCACAAATAAAAACGTGACCAAACTCCAGCAAATGTCCAAAGAAAATAAAGCTACTGAGCTAACCACTCAAAAGTAAATCAAGGAGATAAAGAAATCCATACATGATCTAAAACAAGAGATGCAAGGCATCAAAAGGGAGCAATTAGAAGCAAGGGCGATGAAAAATAAAGTAGATAGCTTTGATAGCAGGTTAGATAATGCAGAGGAGAGAATTTCCGGGGCTGAAGATAATTTAGTTATTATAGAGAAAGAACAGAAAATGAGTCAATCCAAATCTAGGCAAATTGAGAGAGCGCTTCAGGAGGTCCAAGATACAATTAGGAATCCTAATTTAAGGCTAGTTGGTATTGAGGAGGGTGTGGAGAAAGAGGTCAATGGTATTGGAAATATACTTCAGGGAATCATCTCAGAGAATTTCCCAAATATCCAGAAGGGCAGGCCCATCCAGATACGAGAAGCTTTTAGAACCCCAAACAGACCTGACCAGAACGGAACATTCCACCGCCACATTGTGATCCGAACTGGATCAATAGAAACGAAAGGAAAGATCCTAAAGGCAGCCAGGGAAAAGGGATCAGTAACCTATAAAGGCAAACCAATCAGAATAACCCCAGATTTCTCAGCAGAGACCATGCAAGCACGAAGTGACTGGAAGCATATATGTCATGCCCTTAAATCAAATAACTACCAAGCAAGAATATTGTAGCCAGCTAAGCTCTCATTCATAACTGAGGGAACAATAAAAACATTCCATTCCAGGGAAAAGCTGCAACAATATGTCGAAACAAAACCAACACTACAGAGAATTCTCAAATATGCTGTATACATAGAAAACCAAAATAAATGCAATATAGGGAAAGAAATGGCACCTAAACAGCATACCATCTAAGGGCCACAAGAACTGTCAAGACACAGGCCCTACTAAAAGCTTTTAAAAATGGTAGGAACTAATAAATATCTCTCAATCCTAACTCTCAATATCAATGGACTTAACTCTCCAATTAAACGGCATAGGCTGTCTAGTTGGATCAAAAAGCAAGAGCCATCGTTCTGCTGTCTTCAAGAGACACATCTTACCCAAAAACAATCATCTTTTGAAAGTGAGAGGTTGGAATAAACTCTATCAAGCTAACTGCCCCCATAAACAGGCTGGAGTTGCCATCCTCATATCAGATAAAATAGACTACAAACTAAAATTAGTAAGAAAAGACAAAGAAGGTTACTACATACTACTAAAGGGATCTTTCCTCCAGGAAGACATAACGATCCTAAATATTTACACACCCAATCCCGGAGCTCCAAACTTCATCAAGCAAACTTTACTTACACTGAAACCATACATAGTTCGAAATACAGTGATTGTTGGTGAGTTTAACACACACTCTCACCAATGGACAGATCAACAAGGCAAAACTCAACAGAGAAACCTTAGAACTGAACAACTATATAGACCAACTAGATCTAACAGACATCTGCAGAATATTCCACCCAGTAACAACACAATATACGTTTTTCTCAGCAGCACATGGAACATTTTCCATAATAGAACACATCTTAGGCCATTAAACAAACCTGGACAGATTCAAAAACACTGAAATTATTCCATGCACACTCTCAGACCATAAAGGCATCAAATTGGAGCTGAACACATATCTCCACCAACGAAAACCCTGTAACTCATGGAGACTGAACAACACATAGTTGAATCAAAAACAATGGGTAATCGAAGAGATCAGAACAGATATCCAACTGTTTATGAAATTTAACAATAAGGAGCACACAAATATCAACTCCTTAGGGACACAACAAAGGCAGTACTCAGAGGAAAATTTATAGCGCTGAGGGCCTACAACAGCAAGTTGGAAAAATGGCAAACCAAATAGTTAATGTCTCACTTTAACCTCCTGGAAAAAGAGCAACAAACCAACCCTAAATCCATTATGAGAAAGCAAATTATTAAAATCAAAGCAGAATTAAATGATTTGGAACAAAAAAAACCTATAGAAAAAATCAACAAAACAAGGAGTTGGTTCTTTGAAAGAATTAACAAAATTGACAAGCCCTTAGCAAATCTTACCAAAAAAACAACAGAGCATATCGAAATAAACAAAATCGCAGATGAAAATGGTAATATCACGACAGAAATTACCAAGATCCAGAATATCATGAGAGAATACTTCTCAAACCTTTACGCCAAAAAATTTGAGAATCTAGAAGAAATGGATGAATTCCTAGACAATATTAACATACCCACACTGAACCAAGAAGAGCTAACCCAACTCAACAGGCCTATTTCAAGCTCTGAAATAGAAATGGAAATTAGACAACTTCCACTTAAAAAGAGCCCAGGGCCAGATGGATTCACAGCTGAATTCTATAAGGTCTTCAAAGCAGAGCTCACACCAATACTCCTCAAACTCTTCAACGAAATTGAAAATGAAGGTTGTTTACCAAACTCATTCTGTGAAGCTAGTATATCCCTCATCCCCAAACCAGACAGAGATTCATCAAAGAAAGAGAACTATAGACCCATTTCTTTGATGAACATCGATGCAAAACTTCTCAACAAAATACTGGCCAACCGTCTACAAAAACTCATCAAAAAATTACACACTATGATCAAACTGGATTCATCACAGGGAGGCAAAGCTGGTTCAACATACACAAATCAATTAATATAATTCAACACATCAACAGGAGCAAGGACCAAAATCACATGATTGTCTCAATAGATGCGGAAAAGGCATTAGACAAGATCCAACACCCCTTTATGTTAAAAGCTCTGGAGAAACTAGAAATCCATGGAACATTCTTCAATGTAATAAAGGCTGTGTATGAGAAACCTACTGCTAGTATTACACTTAATGGTGAAAATATAAAGCCATTCCCTCTAAAATCAGGAACGAGACAAGGATGCCCACTCTCTGTACTACTCTTTAACATAGTACTAGAATTCCTAGCCTGTGGAATAAGGCAAGAAGCAAGCATAAAGTGGATGCAAGTAGGGAAAGAGGAATAAAACTATCCCTCTTTGCAGATGACATGATTCTGTATTTAAAGTATCCTATAGACTATACTCCCAAGCTCCTTGAGCTGATTCAAAACTTTGGCAGAGTAGCAGGCTCTAAAATCAACCCTCAAAAATCAACTGCCTTCCTTTATGCCAACAGTGAGAGGAACAAGGCAATAAACAGGAGAGAAACTCCTTTCACAATAGCCTCAAAGAAAATAAAGTACCTAGGAATTAGCTTAACTAAGAATGTAAAGGACCTTTTTGACGAAAACTTTAAAACCCTCAAAAAGGAAATTAAAGCAGAACTAAGGAAATGGAAAAACCTCCCATGCTCCTGGATTGGAACAATCAACATTGTGAAAATGACAATCTTGCCAAGAGCTATCTACAAATTCAATGCAATACCCATCAACATCACAACGTCATTCTTTAAAGAAATAGAAAAGGCAATCCAAAATTTCATATGGAATAATAAAAGACCCCGTATAGCAAAAACACTTCTTAGCAGAAAGAACAGCGGTGGAGGAATTTCAATTCCAAACTTTAGACTCTATTACAGAGCTATAATTCTCAAAACAGCTTGGTACTGGCACAAGAACAGGCCTGAAGACCAAAATATGTGAATTAATGCACCTTCTATCTGGCAAATATCATGTAACCCTTTTACTAATTATAATAAAAAAATCGAAAAAAAAGAATTATGGAAAAAAAAAAAAGAAAAGGAGAGAAACTTCAGCCAGGGGTCTCCATTCCCCTCTGAATTCCAGGATGAACTGCAAATTCCAGTTGAATTGCTACTTGTTTCTGATCCATTCAGCATTAGCAGCTGGACTTACATATCAGAAAGAAAATAATATAAGGATAGAAATGTGTCTCCAAGGTACAGCATGTACTCACTTATGAAAGGCCCTAGGTTCAATCTCTAGCACATCTCCAGCACAGAAGGTTTTTTTTTTATTTTTTAATTAGAAAAAGGCAATGATGTAAAACATTATATTTGGCTTCTAAATCTAAGTTAAATAGTCAAGATTTGGGCCGAATCAAAAGTTAAAACAAAATACCTAATCTCTGCAGTTAGACCCAATCTTCTAGATGTTTTATAAAGATAAGGAAAATGTCTAGATAAATACCCTACATGGCGTACAGACACATGAAGAAATGCTCAACATGTCTGGCCATAAAAGAAATGCAAATCAAAACAACTCTAAGATTCTACCTCACTCCAGTTAGAATGGCCAGGATCAAGAAATCTAATAACAACAGATGCTGGAGGGGATGTGGCCAGAAGGGATCACTACTACACTGTTGGTGGGAGTGCAAACTCCTTCAACCACTATGGAAAAAACAGTATGGCATTCTTCAAAAGACTAAACTAAGAGCTCCCCTATGAACCAGAAATTCCACTACTCAGCATTTACCCTCTTGTCTAGAAACAAGGACATCCTAAATTCACTAGCACAACAATATTCATTGCAGCACTATTTACCATAGCAAAGATATGGAACCAGTCCAGATGCCCCTCAGTTGATGAGTGGATCAACAAGATGTGGTATTTATACACAACGGTATCCTATGCTGCTGTCAGAAAGAACGACATTGCCCCATTTGTAAAGAAATGGAAAGACTTTGAAAAATCATATTAAGTGAAGTAAGCCAGACCCAAAGGAACACAGGCTCAATGGTTTGTCTCATTTGTCATTATCAGTAGAAACCTTGGGCTCACCTAACAGAGATTTACAATAGAGTAAAACCTAGATACATAAGGCCATATAATATGATGCTAAATGAAAGAACCTCCAGGATATAGAAACAAAAGCCATATAATGAGTGATGGTTGTCCTTAATGTACTATGTTATCTCTCATCTCTTTTTCTGTCTCTTGGTTAACTCATATTGTTACAGTATTTCACCTGATTGTCTGATATATTGTATATATGCATATTTGGTTATTTGAAATAGGATAGGGAAGCGGGTAAAACAAGATGAGGGTTGGGGGTGGGAGAGGGAACTGGGGACCAAGACATGAGAAAGGGTATCAATGTTTGTGAAGTAATGCACATTCTATCTGGTAAATACAATGTAACCATTCTATTAATTACAATAAAAATATATTAAAATAAAAAAAGAGACACATCTTACCGAAAAACAATCATCTTTTGAAAGTGAGAGGTTGGAATAAACTCTATCAAGCTAACTGCCCCCATAAACAGGCTGGAGTTGCCATCCTCATATCAGATACAATAGACTTCAAACTAAAATTAGTAAGAAAAGACAAAGAAGGTTACTACATACTACTAAAGGGATCTTTCCTCCAGGAAGACATAACGATCCTAAATACTTACACACCTTTTTGAAGATTCTGAAAAGATTGAAGATTCTGCCAGTGTAAGTTAGATTCCGGCATTGATATTAAATAATGCAATGAGTAGGGATTTATATTTGAAATATCACTGTTGACAAAATCTAACACACATTTGCTTAGTATTTGCTTTTGAATTCCCAAGAAGTTCAGTACAAGCTAACATGTGTGGCATATATCGACTGGGAGAAATGATTCAGAATATGTGACTCATTTGAACAGGAGTCAGTGAAAAGATACAGAAGCAGGATACCCATATTGTGATAATTTGTATCTTTTGCATATTTTGTGTTTGTTATTAATTCCATTTGTAGTGTACATTTCTAGGTAAAAACTTTTAAAATGTTTCCAAACAATTTGTTATTTCAACAGCAAAAAAAGACATTTATATGCCTGATAAAATTCACAGAATCCAAATTTTTCCACATTATTTTTTGTTTTTTGTTTTTTTTTTTGGTGAGTCATAGATGTTGAACTCAGCCTGGGCACTATCCCTGAGCTCTTCAGCTCCAGGCTACCACCTTACCCTGGAGCCAAGCCCCACTTCCCATTTTTAAAGGTAAATTGGAGATAAGAATCTCAGGTCTTTTTGTGCCAGTATGGCTTTAAACCTTGATCCTCAGATCTCAGCCTCCTGAGTAGCTAGGATTATAGAAGTGAGCCACCACCCCATCATGCTCAGCTTTCTGTTTTTTTTTTAAACAAGCCCTTTGGCTGGAACTCGGTCTGAGCACTGTCCTTCAGCTTTCCTCAAGCCTAGTGATCTTCTACTTGAGCCACAGCACTACTTCTGGTTTTTTCTGTGTATGTGGTACTGCGGAATTGAACCTTCGTCTTCATACAAGCACTCTACAACTATGCCAAACTCCCAGCCCCTCCACATTAGTTTTTATGATAGATCGTTCCATGCATCTAGGATGGCTAGAAATCCTTCTTGAGTTTCCCAAGATCAGGGAGTATAGGTGTGTCCCATCCTGTGTGGCTACATAACCATTGTTTAGGGTACAGTTCTCTCTTCATTCTACCCATCTAGAGCAATTTTCATCTTCCATGTATAATCATTAAACATTCAGCTCCTGTTCCTCTCTACTCCATTCTCTGGAACCATCGTGCTTTTTGGCTCTAAGGGTTTGTTGATCCTTGGAAGCTCTGGAAGGGAAAACATACCCTAGCTCTTCCTTTATGACTGCTGTATTTTTAGTTTACTGTAATCAAGATTCATCTGTAAAATATAGTAAAATGTTCTTCCTTTTCAATGCATTGTTTTGCATATTTTTATCTTTTGATTATTATTAATAGTTGTGAATGGATTCTCCACATATATGTTCTAGTCTCTGCTTTCTCTTCCGTTAGGTACAAATCTAGAAATAGAAGTGTTGGACCATATTTCTATGTAATTCTATATTTAGTAATTTTTTAGCACTCTCCACGCAATTTTTGATTGTTTTATATTCCTTGCAGAACTATTCCAAAGTTCTACTTCTTCTCACTACCTTCCCAGTAATAGTTAGACTTTGAAAGTTGTTTTTTGGTATGCGTGTATGTGTGTGTGTGTGTGTGTGTGTATGTGGATCTTTTTGTTTAAAACTATATTTATATTAACATATTTAAAGTAATGATTTCATTGTAATTTTAATTTTTCACATGACTGTTAATATTGAACTTCTTTCTACATTTTGAACTACTATTTCTATATATTCTTTTTAGAAAATCCTCTCCAATCTCCAATTTTTTTCCCTTTTTTTGTGGGGTAGTGGGGAAAGTCATGGGGCTTGGACCTTGGGCCGTGAGGTCTTTAGTTTAAGGCTATTGTCCTACCCTGAGTATTGCCTCTCATTCTTCTGCTCACAGCTCC
The DNA here is from genome assembly GCA_024803745.1 of Megascapheus bottae. Lineage (NCBI taxonomy): Eukaryota > Metazoa > Chordata > Mammalia > Rodentia > Geomyidae > Megascapheus > Megascapheus bottae. The sequence continues at coordinate 23,070 of JANJXV010002166.1, forward strand.
CTACTCCTCTTCCCATTATATACAGAACAAAGGTCAGACTCAGTCTTTTTGAAAAAGTAAAACATACAGTAAATTTGTAGTATAAAACAGCAAGAAATAAATTTCTTGCCAGGTGCAGTGACTTCTACCTATAATCCTAGCTACTCAGATATCAGGCTGATATCTAAAGATTTGGTTCAAAGCCAGCCTGGGCATTAGAAAGTCTATGAGACTCTCATCTACAGTTAACCACTAGAATATGGGAAATGGCACTGTGGCTTCATAGGTAGGGTGATAGCCTTGAGTTGAAGAGCTCAGGAACAGTGCCCAGGCCCAGAGTTCAAGCCTTACAAATCCCCCAGCCAAAAAAAAGAAAAAAAACTTTCTTCCCCAAGTGACTATTATGCCAGACATAGAACATTAACATTCTGGGTGTACTTCACAGTACTATTACTTGATATCCTAAGATTTTGCAATATTCTCACAGAACCAGCATATGTCATCATATAATGTAGTTCTTTTTCAATGGAATAATTCCATTTATAACCTAAATCTACTCCCCCAACTTATTTTTGTCTATACCACAATTGCTCTACCATGATATGCCACAAGCCATTAAACATTTTATGGTGTGTAATTGGAAAGGAGTCTCATGGAATTTTGTGCCAGGCTGGCTTTGAACCCTGATCCTCAGATCTCAGTCTCCTGAGTAGCTAGGATGACAGGCGTGAGCCACCAACACCTGGCTTGCCTTTTCATTTTTTGTGGGTCTTGGGACTTGAACTCTGGGCCTAGGCACCATCCCTAAGCTTTTCAGGTCAATATTTCATGTAAGTCTAAACATTTAAGTAAAGGAATAAAATTCCAACAAAAAAAGAATAAAATTCCAGACATGGTGTGTTTATAACTCGGTGCTAATTCTTGATGAAAATATGCCATTCAGAAGCTGGTGTCATTTGATGATGTAGCTGTGGATTTCAGCTGGGAGGAGTGGCAGCATCTGGACAATGCTCAGAGGACCCTGTACAGAGATGTAATGCTGGAGACCTACAGCAACCTGGTGTCCTTAGGTAAGCAAAAGTCAAATTCACTTGCAAGGCCAAGTGCCTTGATATTTTGCAGATACGTGAATGTTAATCAAACTTTCAATGCTATTTAAATGAAAGATTCCAGGCCCCTGAGAAATATCATTACTTTCTAAAGAAAACCTAAGGTAATTTTGTACTCATTCTTCAGGATACATTCAGGATACTTTGACAACAGTTCTAAATTATGTTTCCTCTAATGGAGACGACATTCCAAACTTACACAGTAATTGTAAGTGGATAAACAATCCAGAATAGAATATATATCATTATTGGAAATAGGATCTAGAAATCACTAAACAGTGAGTTTATAATGGAAACCTGGCACTAGGTGCAATGTTTCAAGCCTGTAATCTTAAAATATTCAGGAGGAAGAAATCTAAGAATTCTAATTTGAAGCCAGCAATGGCATAAAAATTGCCATGAAACTCTATAACTCCAAGTAACCCCTCAAAAATGTTAGTGGAGTGTCAAGAGTTTGACTTTGTGGTTGAGTGCTTGCCTAGCATGCATGAAGACCTATGCATGTAAGTGGAGCTGGGACTCAAACTGGTATTTTTCTAGCCTTGAGCAAGACAGTTAAGTTTATGCCATACAAAATGAATCCAGAGCTGGGGAAAAGTCAACCATGGAGCCAGTGAGAAATGAGAAAAGAGATTTAATAGATAGCTTGTGAGTAGGATGTCTGCGAACTTAAAGCAATGATGACACAGCATAAGCAATAATTCTCTACTGTTTCTAATTTACATTGCCCTGTGTTCCCAAACCTGTATTAATTGACAAGCTAGAACACTGTGCAGAACTCTGGATAGGAAATTCCTCTGACAAGAATATCACAGGTGAGAGAATGCATCTTCATATTGATGTTGGAGCCTGAGTCCCATTGGTAAGTTCATGTTGTGATGTACTGAGCAATAATATTCTTAGTTACCCTAAATCCTGTGTGGAACCTATGGAATTCTTTGTGAATGAATCAAGAATCATTTTCTTTTCCCAATCCTATGCTTGGTCTCAGGGCCTGAGCATGATCCTTGGGTTTTCTCAAGGCTAGCTCTCTACTTCTTGAGTCATAGCACCACTTCTGGCTTTTTCTTTGTATGTAGTACCAAGGAACTGAACCAGGTCTTTGTGAATGCTAGCCCAAACCCCCGGCACCAAGAATCATAGGGTGATATAATGAATTCTATGTGGCAGTAGAGTTAAAGTTAGATTTCTCTGTAGAAATCACTGTGAAACAAAATAAAATGAGAAAGCCATGAGCCCGTGGCTCATGCCTGTAATCCTAGCTACTTAGGAAGCTGAGATCTGAGGATCAAGGTTCAAAGACTGACCTATCACAAAAACACATTAGACTCTTCTCTCTAATGAACCAATAGAAAATGAGAAGTGGGGTTGAGGCTAAAGACATAGGGCAGTAGCCTTGAGCTGAAGAGCTCAGGAAGAACAGCCAGGTCTAGAATTCAAGTCCCATGACTGCAAAACAAGAAAGAAAGAAAGAAAGAAAGAAAGAAAGAAAGAAAGAAAGAAAGAAAGAAAGAAAGAAAGAAAGAAGAAAGAGGGAAGAAAGAGGGAAGGAAGGAAAGGAAGAAAGAAAGAAAGGAAGAAAGAAAGAAAGAAAGAAAGAAAGAAAGAAAGAAAGAAAGAAAGAAAGAAGGAATGATATTTCATTTCTTCTAAACTAAGACTATAAATGATTGAGCAAACAAGGAATAAGTCAGGGCATTATTCTCTGATAAGGGTGATATCTTTTTGCTGGTAGGAAGAGACTGTTATTCAGAACCAGACCTTTCCACCAGAAATTGAGCCTAGTGGTACAGTGCTTGCCTAGCATGCACAAAGACACAGCTTTGATTCCTTATTACCACATACATAGAAAAAGCCAGAAGTAATGATTCATTGGTAGGGTTCTAGTCTGGAGAAAACCCATGGACAGTGGTTAGATCCTAAGTTCAAATAGAGGATTGGAAGGAAAAAAAAACAACAAAGTTTCAATCAACATAAGAAAATTAACTAGACAATGAGCTGGAGATTTTCTGGTCTTCCATGGTTCTGAGGGACAGAAGTGTTAGAAAAGGAATTTTTATAAGATTTCCAACGGAAAGAAACAAATTTCAAAATTCCCACAAATACCTAAATTGAGACTTCAGTGACAAGTTGTAACTGAAGGGATATAGGTGTAAGTCCTTACTCTCAAGAATCGTTCTTGCTTGGATCAAAGGCAAACAGACATATAAACCAAACCTGTGGCCGCTGAATCTAGAAAAAATTCGTGTTCCTCACTTAATGGTTAATAAGCAAACAGCATTGAAACTGGGTAAGGTAATCCTATCTGCTACTCAGGACCTGAGACTCTTATCTGTAGTTAACTCTAGAAAACAGGAAGTGGGGCTGTAGCTCAAGGATAGGGGTTATAGTCTTCTGCTGAAGTGCTAAATGTACTGTGTGATGAAAAATATTGTACTTAACACCGACCATCACTACACATCCGAAAATGTACACAGGAGAGACTCCTCATACATGTAGTGAATGTGAGAAATCTTTAAGTAATGAAATATGAAAATTAATTTCTGAGAAGTTAGACCTGACGCTCCAATCTGTACGTGCATCAAATGTGCATCAAATGTGGTAAGACCTTCAGATGGAAGTCACATTACAGGAGGCATAACAGAATTCACACATATTAGGAACCTTAGGAATATAACCAAAGTTGAAAGTCTTTCGTGCAGTATTCACACTTCAGGAAGCGTGAGAGAGTTCACACATATGAGAAGCCTTAGCAATGTAATAAATAGGAAAGACTTTTTAGTCTGTGGAAGAAAACTCAGCTTGTGTCACAGAACCAACACAAGATCAAACCCTTAATGAATGTAGCAAATGTTCAGTCTTTTCCCCAGAAGGCACAAGTCAAGATTTATCACTAAACACCCACAGGATAGAATCCGATGAATAAAATGAAAGGGAAATTTTTTTGAAGAACTCATAGTTGAGTTTGCATGATACCACACAGACACAGGATAAAAATCGTATGAATATAAGAATATGAAAAATCCATCATGAACGCATGACTAAGTATAAAATGCACATAGGAGAGAAAAACATTATGAATATTACAAATGTGGAAAGTGTTTGATCTGGAAGGCATACTTCTGTGTTCATCACAAACCTGATTCCCATAGAAGAAAAGAAAACTAATGAATAGACAAATGTGCAATGACTTTTAATCAGAAGTCAGTCTTTCAGTACATTTCAGAACATACACAATAGAGAAATTCTCAGTAATGAAAAACATTTAGCTATATATAGAATCTCTGTGTATGGGAGCATTAGGGTAAGTCTTCTAAACAAAGTCAACCTTCAGCAAGCATTAAGAGCACTCACAGAAGAAATAATAGCATGTAGGAAAACCTTTGTCAGAAACCTCTAAAAGCTGACTGTGTGGCTTAGTGGTAGAGTGCTAACATATCAAGGATGAAGGCCTGGGTTAGATTTCTCAATACTACGTGAAAAGAGCAAGCCAGAAGCAGCACTGTGGTTCAAATGGTAGAGGGCTAACCTTGAGCAAAAGTAGCTCAGGCCCTGAGTTCAAGACTAAGGACGAGAGAGAGAGAGAGAGAGACAGAGAGAGAGAGAGAGAGAGAGAGAGAGAGAGAGAGAGAGAGAGAGAGACAGAGACAGAGAGAGACAGACAGACAGGTAGACAGACAGAGACAGAGAGAGACAGAGAGACAGAGAGAGAGAGAGAGAAAAGAGAGAGAAAGAGAGAGAAACAGGAACTTTTAAATTTTACAGAGATAGAGAAAGAGAGGGAGAAGGAGACAGAAACTAATTTCTAAACTTTACAGTCTTTCTATTTCCTTACAAATTCGTCTATGTCATTCTTTGTGACAGAAGCACAGAATTCCATTGTGTAAAAATACCATATTTGATCTACTCATCAACTGACAGGCATCTGGGTTGATTCCATACCTTTGCTATAGTAAATAGTGCTGTGATAAATGTTATTGTTCTAGTGAATTTAGTATGTCCTATCTGGACGATTGGCAAGTAGTGAAATTGCTGGATCACAGGGGAGCTCTATGTTTAGTCTTTTTGGGATACTGCCATAGTGTTTTCCATAGTGGTTGAACGTGTTTACAATCCCACCAGCAGTGTAGTAGTGATCCCTCCTGGCCACATCCCCTCCAGCATACGTTATTAGATTTCTGGATCTTGGCCACTCGAACTGGAGTGAGGAGGAAAAGGGAAAGAGGAACTGAAACTTTCTCTCCTTACAGATGACATGATTCTGTATTTAAAGAACCCTATAGACTCTACTCCGAAGCTGCTTCAGCTGATATAAAACTTTGGTAAGGTAGCAGGGTATAAAATTAACCCTCAATATCAACTGCCTTCCTATATGCCAACAAATGAGAGGAATGAGGCAAGAATCAGGATAGCAACTCATTTTGCTATCAAAGAAAATAAAATACCTAGGAATTAACTTAGAAACAGAAGATGAAATCCAAAATTTCACTTCGAATAATAAAAGACCCCTTATAGTCTGTCTTCTTGCATGATACATAATGTTTAATCTCACCTTCTCCACCAAAATCTCACCTTTCTCATTGAGACATAGGTGGCCCTGTTTACTAGCAGCAAAGGCTCAAACGCGCAGTTTCAGGTGTCACCACTGCCTCTGTTACTGGGTAGATCCAACTCTGTCATCGATTCTGAGGTCTGCTCTGGGAGTCTTGGTCACAAGTTGTTCTGTGGCATCTGCTGCCAGCCTGTGCCTATTTGCTTCCTTTTCCTCCAGCAGCCTACAACAGGGAATGAAGTTCAGGCGCTGATGCTCTACTTAATATGCAGGGCAGGATGAGCCCAACCCTCCCTCATCTTCCTCTTCCAATTTTTGGGAAAAAATGTGCTGGCAGAAGTCCTCAGGTGTGGGGCATGGCTGATCCACAGTTTTAATCCAGGCTGGTCAGGAGGCTGAGATCTGAGTATGGAAGTTCCAAGTCACCTAGAACAGGAAAGTCTGATAGATTCTTACTACCAAAAATAAAAACAGCTGGGAATGGAGTTTGGGCTCAAGTGGTAAAGGGCTAGTCTTGAGTACAAATGCTTAGTGCCCAGGCCCTGAGTTCAGGCTCCAGCACTGCCAACAACCTCACTTTAGTGAGATTTTAGCTTTATCCATGTAGGCACATCTCACTGGAATCTTTGCTGGTAGAGATAGTCTTCATAATTTTGTCTCAAGGTAAAGGTCCTCCTGGGGTAGTACACAAAAGGTGTCATGGAGAGAGGAGCCCCACTTGCTCCAGGTTTGAAGATGGCATAGGTCAAGCCAGCATGGAGTTGGCACATCAGTCTTTTTCCTAGCACCACATACCAGTAAATGTCAAATGATATTGATTGTTGTGGGATTTTCTGATTGAAGTGCCCCATTAAGGGCAGTGTTAGCACATCCAAACTTGGATACCAGGAATGCTGAAATCTCAAAGCTAAGATTTCTGTTGGCTACAGAAATGCTGGTGTGTCTGTTATTCACTAAAAGTTCAGGTGCAAAGATTCTGAAGCTTGATGCCATGTGTTTATTCCATTTAGTAAAATTAGTTTAATGCACTGTATAAGTTAAAACATTTGATAAGACTCAGGGGTAGTGAAAACATTGTTCTTGAATTCAGGTGTCTGGCCGGGTAATGGGGGGGGGTGTTGGTGGCTGGGACTATGAACCTGGAGCTGCTATCAAACCATGGATCATGTTCCTCTTTGTCTGGGAGAAATGACTCCAAAGATGAAATTCGAATGGTGAGGAAAATATGATGATGTACTCAGGAAATTTCTCCTAAACAAATGCTCATGTGGAAGTGGGATGGGGGCTGGGCATATCTGAGGCAGAGCTTAAGGGGGCTTCTCATGGCGTTGAGAACGTTCCTTGCGACTTCAGGCATGCAGCAGGGTGTTTTAGATGGCCATTGTGAGATGGATGGAATAAGACTGGAGACAAGATGAATGCTGGGATTCTGCAATGCTCTTGCATGAGTCGCTTGTGGCTCACCTGAAAGAACTAATTATGTCTAAAAAAGAAATCAGGAATTTGTTTTGATTAGATAAAACCTGTAATCCGAGGCATATTCAGGATCCTGATCTTAGTATTGTGGTTTAAAACCAACCAGCAAAGGGAAAAATGCATGAGACTCATCCTCCCAGTTTACAGCAAGAACAAAGATTGAAGTAGAGCTGTGGCTCAAGAGCTAGAGTGCTACCTTGAGCAAGGAATAGCTAAGAAAAAGCTCGAGGTCTTGAGTTCAAGGCCAGGAATGAAAGAAGGAAGGTAAAAAAGGGAAGTATGTGAGGAAGGGAAATATATAAATGAAAGAAAGAAGGAACTAGAAATTTAAAACTAGAGAATATTTAAAAGTCATCAGTCCTTCTAAGAAAAGTGTTGGAGTATGGGTTCTATATGTGGTGAACTGGAAGCCCAGCAGTGACTTGTTAACCAAAGAGTCACCATGATGAGCAAAGGATAGAAATCTGCATGAGCCTCTTAGCGGATGGAGTCACAGAAGAGAACCTCAGCTCCCATCCCATAGTTAGAAGTATATAGAGATGGGGAAGTTGGAATCACCTTGATGTCATTGTGTCCATGGAGACTGGAAGCCATGGCTCTATGAAAGCACAATGTTCTGGTTACTGAGCTGAGAGGCTGAGGAGAGCCAAGTCCTGGCCATGCAGAAATCAGGGTGGCAGCAGAGCAACTCTGCTGCAGTGTGTGCCTGCTTGGCTGTTCTTATTCTGTGGTGGATCAGGCCGGAGCGGGTGATAGTAACTGTTTTGTGGTCACAAGCCCTTCACCAAGAGCTTCCTCTGGGATCCTCATAAGCTAAAGTGTGGCTGGTGGTGGGATGTGTGTGGGGTGGAAGTGACAAAGGGATGGACGCATGGCAAGGTGGGTGAAGTGATGAGAGGAATGATGAGAGCCCAGTTCATTGGTTTCCAAGGTTAATGGGTGGGAGGTAGAGAGGCATGATGGAGGAAAGATGGAGGCAGGGGAAGGTGGTGACAGAGTGAGGCCATCTGTAGTGCCAGCCTGGCCATCATCTGAAGCCCATAGGCAGCTTCCTGATCCCTCACTTTGTCCTGCTCCTTGTGGAGGGAATGTCACGTGTACCCAGAGCTAGGGGTGGGGCAATGTTAGTAGCACCTGGAGAACCATTGGCCTCTTCCTGGGTGAGGGGTGGTTATGGCTCCCATGCTGGGTGGCCTGATAGCTATGGAACAGATCTCTCCTTAGCTACCACAGTCAGTGGCTGCTCTCCATCTAGGGTTAGGGCACCTGCTCAGCCATCAGGACACCCCATGCCAGGACAGAGGCCTACAATTCAGATGGCAGCACAGGGGTGAAGATGATCTCACCGTAGCCCTAGTTACATGGCTGTCCCTGCATGCAGGACAGGATGAGCTGGGGGAAGATGTTCTCTGTGTTTTCCACAGCCTATCCCGGCCTCTTCTTGTGTCTGATTAGACCCAGAGAGTACCAGGTTCCCTCTCATAGTCCTGGTTCTTTGTCTTTTACAGTCATGGGGCTTGAACTCAGGTCCTGGGTACTGTCCCTGAGCTCTTTTGCTCAAGGTTGATGCTCTACCATTTGAACCATAGTGCCATTTCCAGCTTTTCCTTTTCATGTGGATATCTGATATCTCCAATGCTGTGCCTGCAGGGAGGCACTCACCCCACAGACAGAGCCATCTCTGCCGTGACTGTGACTGCCCACAACCCTCAAACCCACTCCTTGCACACCCCTCGACTCCAGTTTTAGCTCCTATTGGACTGGTTGTCCAGCCTACCCCTTCCTACACTCACAACGTGTCTATAATTGTCTTCCCAGGGTCCTTTCTTCTGCCAGCCAGAGTACAGACTGTGCACATCTTGACAAACACAGAGCTCAAAGCCAAAGGCTGAGATGCAGAAGGGGGTGACCCAGTAGCTGCACAGGGCCCATGGATCATCCTGTGCATCCCCCAGCCTGTGACTTCCCCCACCCCCTTGGCAGGGAAGCTCCATGCCCACATCCTGATCCCTGGTCCCCTCCAATTCCATTCTCCCTTGGATTTTGCAGACAGTCTACCAACAGGATCTAAAATTCTATTCATCACTTTATGTCCTTATCACTGATTTGCTACTTTGGCAGGATCTCCCTGTGCCTGGGGAGTGGGCGTGTCATGTACTCTTCGTGGAGAAGTTGCCCCAGGAGAAGAAATATGCACTTCATGTGAGTGTTGGACAGGGCAGGAGGGCTCCCTAGGATCAGAAGGCACAGGAGGGGTGCAGATGGGGGAATGCTAGGGGCCCCAGGGGACAGTGGGAGTTAGGGCACAGTTGGTTCCTTCTGCAGGGTTGACACCGCTTCACAAACCCAACAGAATGAGGTTCACATTACAGATGTCAGAGACAGTGCAGATTGCCAATGGGCGCAGGGGTCACTGTCACCCCCAGATGCTGGCTGCATGCTGGGATGCACGCAGAGATGGTTTCAAGTTCAGATAATGAGGATGTTGCGGGGTGTAACCATTCTTTTCTGATGGCTGTCTACCTTTCTTGAGCTTCATCTCTATCTTTGGCTTTTTCTTGGCAGTTAACTGGAAATGAGAGTTTCATGGACTTTCCTTTCTGGACTGGCTTCAAACAGAAGCTATGCACAGTTTTCAAACCATACCCTACTGAAGAAGGGAAGCTTGATCTGGTGCTTAACTGGGTTGCACTTTGACTCCGTTTGCTATGCCTCACGGGAGGGGGCTCATCATTTGTAGACTAAGATCTCATGACCTTCAAAGCCAAATGCTACCTGAAAGTTCAGGGTCCCAGCCTATGTGTTGAGCCTGGGTGAATACATTCTCTGTTACACTGGGTCATCAACCCATGTTTTAAGCTGGAAGTAGGCAGTGCCACATTTGATAAGAACATCTGCCAGAGATTGTCACCTCATGAAAGCAGATTCTAAATTTGTATTCCATTTCCTGTGGTGGAGAAATCCCCTCCAAGTTAGACAGGCTCACATCCACCTGCAGGTCACACTCCTAATGCACCCTTGAGTGTCCTCATGGTATTGGGATCTAAGTTTGTAGGGAATGCTGGTTTAGTCCATGAATTAGCTGGTCAAGTGATGACAAACGTGTTGTGGATTAATATGAGAACAATTTAAGAAGCCCTGGAGGAGCATCAACCTGACCCTCTGTGGTGCTATAAATTTGATAGGATGTTCCAGACTGAGAAACAATCACATGGCTTTGTGTTTGGCATCCAGACAAGTGAGTGCATGTCTTAGCTGTCAGCCAATACAGATGAGGACATGAATAAGTGGGTTTAAAGCATCTGTCAGACCCCTGTCTGGGGGCAGGTGGAGAGAACATAGGAAGGTAGGTACCATGGCTGTGGTGGGGCCAAAAAAAGGGGTAAAAGAGGTAAAGGAACCAGGTACCGGTAGCTCAAGACTGTCATCCTAGCTACTCAGGAGTTTGAGATCTGAGGATCACAATTCAAAGCCAGCCCAGGACAGAAACTCCATGAGACTCTTATCTGCAATAAACTACTGAATGCAAGAAGCTCAAGCTCAGTGACAGCATCCAGGCCTAGCGTTCAAAACCCAGGACCGGCAGAAAAAAGTATCAAAGGACAAGAAGCTGGCTAAAAGTTAGAGGGACTCTATCTTGACAAACAATACAATGGTAAGTTGCACTCAGAAGACTTGCACAAAATCTGGAAATGCCTGAGACCTATCTATGTATGTTTCCTGTTTGTCTAAATACATATGTTTATGCATTTATATATTAGTATAGGGAGACTGATCAATACATATGACTACACATATATACATAGCCAGACACTTATGGGTGGGTGGTATACTGTGTGAGAGTTTGTGTTTGTGTTTTGTGGATGGCTATCTCTGTTTAAGAAAGATAGAAAATATGTAAATAACTTTTAAAAAACCTGATAAAATATAGAGAGGCATAAGCTCTTGAGGGAATCTGAAATGACAAGATTATTCACAGGCACGTTTATCCTTATGGATTCCTCAGCAAGTTTTAATTTTTTCATTATTTTCTTTCTTTTTTTGAACCAGTGCTAAGGATTTCTCTCAGGGACCAGGTGCTGCCAATTACTAATTTTCTCATGGCTGGTACAAGAGGAACTGAGCCACAGTTCCACTTTTGCCTTATTTATTCGTGCTTAACTGAAGATAAAGATTTCTATCAGTGACTTTCTTTCAGGGGCTCGATACTAACGAGGATCCCCAGACCTCAGCCTTCTCTATAGCTACAATTAACAATATGAGAACCCAGCACTGGGTTCCAATGCAGAGGGCAAGAAATTGAGTGAATCTCTCAACTCCAATTAGGTATAATAAGCTAGAAGTGAAAGACCAATACCTTTGAGGAAAAGATGCTGAGGGTTATCACACAGGCCCTATGAGTAAGCCCTAAACCCTGTACACATGTGTGCATGCACACATTGGCAGATACACACACACATATGCACACACACAATATCTCAGGCAATATTGTATTTTGAATTAATATCCAAAGATTGGACAACAGGATAGTAAGTAATAAAATCTGTTTTTCTTGTCTACATTGAGGGAAAGGGATAAGTCACAAGATGCAGAAGCGAAGGATTCAGAGGCAAATGCTGTGAGTGAATAACTTGTAAAAAGCACATTTCTTTTCTTTTCTTTTCTTTTGTTTTTTCTGCCATTCCTGGGGCTTGAACTCAGGGCCTGAGCACTGCTCTTGGCTTTTCCCAAGTCTAGCACTCTGCCACTTGAGCCACATTGCCATATGGATTTTTACATCTGTGTGATATTAAGGACTCAAACCTAGATCTTCATGGATGCTAGGCAAGCACTCTACCACTGGGCCAAACTCTAAACCCCGATAAAGTATTTATAAATAGTCATCATCATCATATCAAAATATCCTTTCTCCTACAAGGAATGAACACTTATCTATGTCTGTAAGACTTTTTTTCATGTCACCAATGCTTCTGTGATTTTCCCACTTGCATTTTTACAGATGACAGCACAGATTAGGATACAGAAACCTAACAACGTCCTAGTAGATTGAAGTGAAAAATATGTGCAAGATGGCCGGGGTGTTTCATCTATTTGCAGAGTGCTTGGCTACCACACAAAAAGACTCCGGTTTGATTCTGCAGTACCATATAATAGAAAACTCTGGAAGTCGTGCTGTGGCTTGGTGGGACAGATATAGCCTAAAGAAAGCCTAAGAACAATGGTCAGGCTCTGAGGTCAAGTCCCAGGACTAGCAAAAAAAATGTGCAAGAGGCAAAATGCAAGCTGAGAAGGCACTGTGAAGCAAAATGTCTTGTGAAGGGTAAGGGAAATAGTGACAGTTAAGTTTGGATCTTACCTAAGAAAGGCTCCTTGAGCCTGAGACCAGGCTAGCACTTACGCCTAGTTAGTGACTTCGGATTTGAACAAAAAGGTGTGCTGTTTACTACATCCATATGTGAGGTGGGAAAGGAGTATGTCTTTGGGGAGGTTTTCTGTGCACAAACTACATTATCATGACTGGGACACCATGCCATTTCATTTCCCTCACAAGCTACTGGAGTCTCAACAGTGTGCTTACTGAGAAGTTGGATTTCAGGCATGAGTAAGTGGCTCCCAACTGCAGCCCTCACCTAGGTGACATCCTAGGAAATCCCATTTCCCAGTAAGAAATGAGGTGTCAGTACTAATCGCGGAGGCCTGTGAAATACTGGAGTCAGAGGAAAAGCTGGGGCCAGAATCACTTTTGAGCCATCAGGGAGGGATTGTGATAGCTTTGCCTGTTAGAACCTGAAAGCATTTACATTTTGGTGTGTGGTCCAGTGCTGCCACTTGAACCTGAACCCAGGTCTAAATGCCATCCCTTTGGTGTTCAAAAATTAGCACTGTACCATTTGAGTCATAGGTCAAGTTCTGGCTTTTTGCTGCCTAATTGAAGACAAGTGCCTTTAGACTTTTACTGACTAGACTGGCTTTCCACTGTGATCTTCAGAGCTCAGCCTGCTGGGTGGCTAAGATTAGAGGAATGAGCATTTAGTTATTTATTTAGAGCATTCACTTATTGATTTATTTAGAGCATTTACTTAGTTAATTTAAGGTGCGTTTACTTTGGACAGATGCATAGAGGCCTCTCTCAAAAGCTTCTGGAAGTGGGGTATAAACGTCATCCTGTTCTCGAGTGTCTCTTACCCCCCTCCGAGCACATAAGTGCACATCTCTGCAGGACAGCCACAGCATTAGAGTCCTGCAAGAAAGGGGCTTTGGTAGAAGGCTCAGGATGGAGAGAGAAGGCTCTCACTTTCCTTGTACCAAATGTGCCCACAGCATCATGTGTTCCATCTATATGATGTGAATGGACTTCTACCCCAGTGAATTCTACGAGTTCAAGAACTGCCACAGCCTGACACAATTCAAGTTCTATAGGAGGCTCCACATGCCGGTTTTGGGCCTGCTCTTCTAGACACATACTTTTTGACCAGCTGGAGGAATGTGCGACCAGTAAGACCAAGAAAAAGGAGAAGTCCTGGTGTGGGTGCCTCAGAGCCTGTGAGTAGGAAGCCCATGTGGTCTAGATATTGGTTGGCCCTTACTTTTACAGAGCTTGGCAAAATGCCCTTTATGGGTGGTGTCAGCCAGGTAATGTCTGTCCTCTGAAAGGACTCGGGAATAAGCACTCATTAGAAAGACCCTACACCTCCTCAGTGTTCAGTCCAAACTCCAGTTCTACAGGTTCCTCCATTAGATCCTCATGGAAGTTGAGTGACACTTCATCTTGCAGAGTCCACTCTGTCCACTCTGTACCTATTTCCATTCTTAGGTTTGGGTCATCGTGGAAGAGCTTATCCTGAACACCGGATGAAAAACCCACCAATGGAGCTGGTGACTGATGGAGACTGAGAATCATCACTGCACTCCAGAAAGCATGCGCCTTCTGTAGAAATTACCAAACAGGTTTAGAGTCCTGTGGATATACCTTTTGCTCTGAACCCCATGTGTGACACAGTTGAACCTGCAGATACTATGGAGGAAGAAAAAGAGCAGCCAGATTTCCTTCCGTTTCCTTTCACACTCCGCCCAGAGTCAGTCCATCTGAGTCAGAGTAACACTCCACTTATTGTGCAAGCTGAAGGGGCACACGCTGGGCTCATGGAAAATGTCCCCATGGGAAGCAGCAAGTGTACTCTCAATACTGGATTCATTGGAGGAAAATGAATCCATCCTCACAGAATATCCAGACCCATCCATCTCACTAAAAGAGACTCAATCTCCATTCGACAAACCAGAATCCATCCCCCTCTTAACTCAGGAAGGACATTCTGTTTCTCATGAGGAAGGAGACCCTTCTGAGGACTCTGAAGTAGAATTACTGTCTGAAGGCAACTTGGAGGCCAGTCTAGATTTAGAGCTTCCCTGTCCCCTTCCTAAAAAGACATCTCTTTATCTTGCTCTCATGATTCTTGTCAAGTATTCATTGTATTTACTTTGCTAACTGTTAAACTCTCATTGTTAATATTATGGTGTGCAGTTCTTCAGTCCTTATTATACTGTGTTTTATTTTCCACTTAGAATGTGAGACCTCAGACACATAGGTCCTGGGTGGGCCAAAAACCAGACAGGTCTGGTCCCATAGAAGACAACCTTACTGGATATACAGGGAACTATGAAATGCATGGAATCACCAGGAATCCAGGCCAGGCCTCCATGGAAAGACAAGTCAGCTACCAAAGCTTAAGGACAGAGCAGATGCCTGGAAATGTGTTTTGTCAATCGGGAGAAGTGCCAGAGTAACTGTAATATTATGTGGGACTCTGTTCTGTGAGTTCAAGTCTGTTTATATATCCATTGTGCTTTGTACAAATATTTAAGAAAATTAAAACTCCACAATAGCATCAAAAATCTACTTTGGCTTTGAATGTGGCCTAGTTGTAGAGTGCTCGCCTAGTATACAAGAAGACCTTGATTCAATTCCTCGGCACTGCATACACAGAAAAATCAGATGGGGCACTGTGGCTCAGGTGTCAGAGTGCCACCCTTGAACAAATGTGGCCAAGGACAGTTCCTGGTCCCTCAGTTCAAGCCCCAGGACTAGCGAAACAAGAAATCATACCATTTTCCACACATTTGGAAATAAATCTGTTTTATCTAAACCTACTTCTTTTTTGCCAGTCCAGAGTGTGTGCTGAGGAATTGAACTTGGGTCTTCATTCATGCTCGGCAAGAACTCTTCCACTAGGCTTAACTTATGGCCCCAGTGGGAAGGAAGTTTTCCATAAAATATGTAGGAAATATGTACACTAAGGAAAAGCCATCAAAAATAGAAGAAAAATTATATACTTAGATAACAACATGCCAGTATTATGGCAGATCTCTGTAATTCTAGCTTCAAGAGTGGCCTATTTGGACCGGGAGTTGGCTGGCTGAAGTAAAGTGCTATCCTTGAGCAAGCCCTAGGACAGTGCTCTGGCCATGAGTTGAAGCCATAGGACATGCAAAAAATAATAATTTAATGCCCATGATTGGTGGCTCACCCTGGTAATCCTAGCTACCCTGCAGGATCGAGGTTCAAAGACGGCCCAGGCATAAAAATCTGTGAGAATCTTATTTCCAAATAATCCAGAAAATTCAAAATGACAATGTGCCTCAAGTGGTAGAGCTCTTGCCTTGAGCTGAAGAGCTTAAAGTAAACATCCAGGCCCAGAGTTCAAGCCCCATGAGTGAAAAAAAGAAAAAGAAAAAGAAAGCCCTTATCTAAGGCTGGAGTGCACACTAGTGGTAGTTTGCTTGCCTAGTATGCACAAAGCCCTGTGTTCAATTACTCTGTACCACTTACACCAAAAAAAGAAAGCTGGAAATGATCTCAGAAGGTTGGGTTCTGAGGATCACAGTTCAAAGCCAGGCCAGACACTAAAGTCCATGAAACTGTTACTTCCACTTAAGCACCAGAAAACCAGAAGTGACACTGTGGCTCAAGGTGTTTAAGGTTGTAGCCTTGAGCTGAAGAGCCCAGGGACACTGCCGAGGTGCACAATTAAAGTCTTACAACCAAGAGAGAGAGAGAGAGAGAGAGAGAGAGAGAGAGAGAGAGAGAGAGAGAGAGAGAGAGAGAGAGACAGAGAGACAGAGAGAGACAGAGAGACAGAGAGAGACAGAGAGACAGAGAGAGAGAGACAGATAGAGAGAGAGAGAGAGAGAGAGAGGCAGACAGACAGAGACAGAGAGACAGAGACCGAGACATCAAACAGTCAGGCACTGCTGGCTGAAGCGTGTAATTCTACCTACTATGGAGGCTGAGATTGGAGGATCTTGGTTCAAAGCCCAAAGCCAGCCTGGACACATATGTTTGTGAGACTTACATCACCAATTAACCACCAGAAACCAAAAATGGAGCTGTAGAGGAAGAGCGCTAGCCTTGAGCTGAAGAGCTCAGGGACAGTGCCCAGGCCCAGAATTCAAGCCCCAAAATTGACAAAAATCAAACAAGCAAACAAAACTCACAAAGAAGCCTGCAGACCACAGTGGTTCTGCTGAGTCTCTTCTCTATGGGGATCAGGAATCATTTCACTTTTTCTGTCTCTTCCCATCTCAACATTCATACTAAAATAAGACTGTGTTGAACGTTTCAATTTATAAAAATGTTTTTCATGAAGCACCCTGAAATATTCATTGCTTATATCTCAATTGAAGATAGTTGATTTGGGGTTGCATTGATAGAGTGCTAGCCTTGAGCAGAAAAGGTCAGGGATAGAGCTGAAGCACTCAGTTGAAGACCCAGTGCCAACACACAAAAGAAAATATGCACTTTATACATATTTTCTAATTTCTTAATGAATTTTTCAGTCTGTATAAATATAGGGTACATTCCTTGTTACTTAAGTATGATTGCTCTTTTTTTTTCTTTTTGCCAGTCCTAGGGCTTGGACTCAGGGCCTAGAAATTTTCCTTGGACTCGCTTGCCCAAGGTGAGTGCTCTGCCTCTTGAGACACAGCGCCACTTCTAGCTTTTTTCTGAGTATGCGGTACCGGTGAATAGAACCTAGGTCTTCATGCATTCTAGGTGAGCACTCTACCATTAGGCTACATTCCCAGGCAGTGAGATTCCTCTTACAGTCATTGTATGTTCACAGAGTTTGATCTCACACACTGTAGGGACCTGGTTGGCTTTGACCTGTGATCCTAAGCCCTGAGCCTCCTAAGCAGCTGAAATTAAGTGGTGAGCCAGCATGATGGCTTCCATTCTTTTTTCTACAAAAATATATGCAGTTATCCAAAATATATCTATAGCTGAAAAAAATGAATCTCTCCCAAACAAATCTTCAAAGAAACAACCATACTATTAAAAGGTGGGCTAAAGACTTAAAAGAGTATTCTCTGAAGAAAAAATTAAAATGGGCTTTAGACACATGAAGAAATGCAATAAGGGAAATGAAAATCAAAACAACTTTGAGATTCCACCTGACTCCAGTCAGAATGGCCATTATCAAAAAATCTAATAAGAGATACTGGTGGGGAAGTGACCAGGGGGGATCACACCTACACTGTTGGTGTGAGTGTAAACTCGTTCAACCACTAGGGAAAGCAGTGTGGTGGTTCCTCAATAGACTGAACATAGAGCTCCCCTATGATCCAGCAAATCCACGACTTGGCATCTACCCAATTGTCCAGAAAAAAGGGCATATTAAAGTCACTAGCACAATGATGCTCATTGCAGCACTATTTACCATAGCAAAGATATGAAACCAACCCAGATGCCACTCAGTAGATGACTGAATCAAGAAGATGTGGTACTTATACACAATGGAATGCTATGCTGCCATCAGAAGGAATGACATCGCCCCATTTGTAAGGAAATGGAAAGACTTGGAAAAATTCATATTAAGTGAAGCAAGCCAGACCCAAAGAAACATAAGCTCAATGGTTTCCCTCATTTGTAATAATTAGTTCACATCTAGGACTCTCCTAGCAGAGGATTACAATAACTCAAAAACCTAGGTACATAAGGTCATATAGGATGAGACTAAATGAAAGGATCTCTAGGATATGGAAACAAGAGCTATATCTTGTGTCATCGTTTCTCTTAATCTTGTGTGACTTTTGTCCTTAATCTACTATGTTATTTCTCATCTCTTATTTTGCCCTTTGGTTAATGTCAGATTGTTACTGTATCTGATTTTTTCCCTGGCATATTGTATATATGTTTATTTGTTTATGTCAAATAGGAAAGGGAAGGGGGAAACAAGATGATTGGGATGGGGAGGGGAGAGGGAACTGGGGACAAAAACATGTGGCGTGGAATAAATGTGTGAGAAGTAATGCAGTCCACTACCTGTAAATGTAATCATAACCCCTCTATACATTACCCTGAAAATAAAAAAGAGACTATAAAAATATCTGTAGAAAATGAGCCTGGATGATGGAAACAACCAGATGCCCTACTACAAAAAATGTGATACACACACACACACACACACACACACACACACACACACACACAATGGAATGATACATAGCCAACCGACAAGATAAAATAATGGCATTCTCGGGGAAGTGGATGAAAAGGAAAAAAATCATATTAATTGAAGCAAGCCAAACTCAAAGGAACATAGGCCCAAGAGTCTCCCTCATTTGTCAAATTCAGTAGAAACCTTGGGCTCTGCTACCAGAGATTTACAATAGAACAAAATCTAGAGACATCGTGACAAATAGTATGACACTAAATGTAAGGACGTCCAAGATAAAGAAACAAAACTCATATAATGAGTGATTGTTGTCCTTAATGAATTATGTGATCTCTTATCTCTTTTGCTACCCTTGGTTATATCATATTGTTACAATATTTCACCTTGTTTTCTGATATATTTCATATGTGCCTAATTGGTTATTTGAAATTGGATAGGGAAGGGGGGAAATGAACATGAGTGGGGGTAGGGGAAGGGAAATGGGGACCATATCATTACATGGGGTATCAAAGTTTGAGAAGTAATGCACCTTCTATCTGGTGAATATAATGTAACCCTTCTATAAATTACAATAAAAATAAATACATAAAAAGAAGATCTGCACAGAAAAAAATAATAATGGCATTTTTGGGGTAGTGGATGAAATTAGAGTGAATCCTGTTGAGTGAGATAAGTCAAGACCAAGGAACAAAAGGTACATGATATCCTTAATATATGGATATTAGTTTCAAACAGTAGTAGAGCGATGATTGAATAGTTGATACCCAAAGTTCTGGACATAATTTTGGAGATATAAACATAACTACATAGACATAAAAATCTAGGATAGACTATACAGTCTATAGACATGTGTTTTATTATAGATTAATCTGTATCTATGACATACAAAGACTCAGCTTAATTTTTACTATATTCTAAAATTTATGTGCCAGTGATTGTATAGCGATTCCCTTCTTGAATACTTGTTGGTTAAACATGACATTTGAAATATGATGTAAAATTCAACGTTAATAAATTTTTTTAAAAAAGAGGCTAGAGGTAAATACCACTAATGTACTTGCTCTAAGTGGTACAGAAATTTTCTTAATGAATCAAGGGGTTTTATAACATCTTTATGCAATTATTTTAGTTCTGAGTGTTCTACACTGAATGATACTTCTGGAAAGGTGATATAGCTGACTGTGTAGATGGTATGAAGACATACTGGCCTAAACATAGAATAAAGCATTGATAAGTGGCTGTTAGCTGTCCAGATTCTACTGGAATATGTGGAATGAATTTATTAAGCACAATGCAGGCTCTTAGTCAGATCAGGATCAAGACTATGTGGTTCCATGAGATGAATGAGGAAAAATCAGAAAAATCTACTAAGATATCCAGATATACTTTTGAAACTAAGGTATCTGGACTCCTTTTTTTTTCTTTCTTGGTGGGGAACTTGAACTTTGGACCTGGGCAAGGTCTCTTAGTTCTTTTTCCTCAAGGAGAATGCTGTATGATTTTAGACACAACACCACTTAGTTTTTGGGTGGATAAGTGGAGAGAAGAATCTTACAGTTTTTTTTGTTTTCGTTTTTTTGCTTGCAAAGACTTTGAATCACCTTCTCCCTGGCTAGTAGAATGACAATTATGACCCTCCAGCGCCTGGCTAGTGATTTTTTGAAAATTGGACTTTCTTCCAAATCACGTAACTGGTTCCTAGCAAAGTTTTGAAGCCTGACTTAAATGTGACAGATTTTTGTCACTTGGAGACACTCTGTGCTGAATGTTAGAAATCTACCTGCTGAGTCACAGTGGCACTTCCAGTTTTTGTTTATGTGGTGCTGAGGAATGGAATCCAGGGTTTCATACATGCTAGGCAAGCTACATTTTCAGCCCAAGGTTTTATGTTTTGTTTTTTCAGTGTTGTTGCTTCTAAGGTACTGTATGATGTTCTTTCATTTTCTTTGCTTTTTACCTCTTTTCTTCTTTTTCCCTTTAGTTTTATTCTCTGTTGTCACTGTGTTGAATTCGGGTACCCTGTGTCTTGTACATAGTTTTATGTGATTTGGGGAATGGAGAGGGTATAATAAAATGGTAAAAAAAAAAAAAAAACAAAGGAAAAAGGGTGAACCATTTGAACAGTGATACTTGGAAGACACTAAACGGAAATGAACTGAACAATCTGGGTGGAGAGGGGTTTGAGGTTAGGAAAACAGAGAAAAATGAGGGAGGGGATAACAATTTTCTTAAGAAATGTGTTCATTACTTATGTAACCGTATGCCAACTATATATTGACTTAACAAAAAAATTAACTTAAAAAATAATTTAGTCCGGTATGGTGGCTCACACTTGTAAATGTAGCTACTCAAGAGGCTGGGATCCAAGGATAGCAGTTCAAAGTCAGCCTGGGCACTGAAGTCCATGTGACTCTTATCTCCAATTAACCACCAGAAACCCAGAAGTGGCCCTATGGCTCAAGGGATAGGGCAGTAGTCTTGAGCTGAAAAGCTCAGTGACAAGACCCAGGTGCAGAATTGCAGTACCATGACTTGAATGAGGAATGATACTAGCCAGGCTCTGTGCGCTCACACTTGGAATCCTATCTACACAGAATCAGGTTTGAATCCAGCCCAAACACATTGCATGATATTCTGATTTACAGTTCATTACCAAAAATCTGGAAGTGGAGCTGGAAGTGGTAGAACACTAGCCTGAAGCAAAAAAAAAATTTAAAGACAGTTCCCAGGCCCTGGGTTCAAGTCCCAGGACTTGCATAAAACAAACAAAATGTGACGCTGA
>JANJXV010002167.1:5000-17500 GCA_024803745.1 Megascapheus bottae
CACCTAACCTTACCCCTACCCCTAAGACTAAACCTAACTCTACCCCTAACCCTAACCTTAACCCTAACCCTACCCCTACCCCAAACCCTAAACCTAACCCTAACCCGACCCCTACACCTAACCGTAACCCTAACCCTAACCCTAATCCAAACGCTATCCCTAACCTAATCCTAACCCTACCCCTAACCCTACCCCTAACCCTACCCCTAACCCTAACCCTAACTCTAAGCCTAACCCTACCCCTAATCGTAACCCTAACTCTAACCCTAACCCTACCCCTTACGCTAACCCTAACCCTAACCCTAAACTTACCCCTAATGCTGACCCTAACCCTAACCCTAAACCTACCACTACCCTTAACCCTAACCCTAAACCTAACCCTTCCCCTCAACCTAACCCTAACCCTAACCCTACCCCTACTCCTAACCCTAAACCTAACCCTACACCTAACCGTAACCGTAAACCTAACACTAACCCTTTCCCTAACGCTAACCCTAAACCTAATCCTACCCCGTAGGCTAACCCTAACCATAACCCTACGCCAAACTGTAACCCTAACCCTAACCCTAACCCTTTCCCTAACGCTAACCCTAAACCTAATCCTACCCCGAACCGTAACTGTAACCGAAACCGTTACCCTACCCCTAACGCTAATCCTAACCCTAACCCTAACCCTAACCCTAACCCTAACCCTACTCCTACCACTAACCCTAATCCAAACCCTAACCCTAACCCAAACCTTAACCCTAACCCTAACTGTAACCCTACCCCTACCCGTAAACGTAACACTAACCCTAACCCTAACCCTAAACCTTTCCCTAACCCTACCCCTAACCCTAACCCTAACCCTACCTCTACCCCTAACATTAACCCTAACCCTAACACTAACCCTACCCCTACCGCTACCCCTACCCCTAATCCTAACACTAAACGCTAACCCTAATCCTAACCCTAACCCTAACCCTAACCCTCCCCCTAACCCAACCCTAACCCTAACCCTACCCCTACCCCTACCCCTAACCCTAACCCTAACCCTACCCCTAACCCTAACTCTACCCCTAACCCTAACCCTAAGCCTAACCCTAAACCTAAAACGCTAACCCTAGTCCTAACCTACCCGTAACCCTAACCTTAGCCCTAGCCCTAACTCTACAACTAACCCTAATCTTAGCCCTACCCCTAACCCTAACCCTAACTCTAACCCTAACCCTAACATTAACCCTAACCCTAACCCTAACCCTACCACTACCCCTAACCCTAAACGTAACCCTACCCCTACCCATACCGCTAACCCTAACCCTAACCCAAACCCAAACCATACCCCTACTCCTACCCCTAACCCTACCCCTAACCCTAACCCTAACCGTACCCTAACCCTACCCCTACCCCTTCCCCTAACCCTAAACCTAACCCTACACTTAACCCTAATCCTAACCCTGACCCTACCCCTTCCCCAACCCTACCCCTACCCCTACCCCTACCCCTAACCCTAACCCTACCCCTACCCCACCCCTAACCCTAACCCTACCCCTTCCCCTAACCCTAACCCTTACCCAACCCCTACCCCTATACCTAACCCTAACCCTAAGCCTAGCCCTAACCTAAACCCTAATCTAAACCCAACCGTAACCCTACCCCTACCCCTAACCCTAAACCTAATCCTAACTCTAACACTAACCCTACAACTACCCCTACCCCTACCCCTACTCCTAATCCTACCCCTACCCCTAAAACTAACGCTAACCCTAACCCTAACCCTACCCATAACCGTAAACCGAACCCAAACCCTACCCCTACCTCTCCTCCAAACCCTAACCCTAATCCTAACCCTAACCCTACTCTTGACCCTACACCTAAACCTAACCCTAAACCTACCCCTACCCCTACCCCCAACCGTAACCCTAACCCTAACCCTACCCCTAACGCTAACCCTACCCCTACTCCTAACACTAAACCTAGCCCTAGCCCTAACTCTACCCCTACCCCTCCCCCTAACCCTAACCCTAACACTTACCTTACCACTACCCCTGCACCTAACTCTAACCCTAAACCTAACCCTACCCCTAACCCTAACCCTTACCCTAACCTGAAAACCCTAACCCTAATCCTAACCATAGCCCTAACTCTAACCCTAGCCCGAGCCCTAAACCCTACCCCAACACTTACCCTATCCCTAGCCCTAACCGTAACCCTACCCTAGCCATAAAAATAACCCTAACCCTACCCCGAACCGTAACCGAAACCCTAGCCCTAACCCTACCCCTAACGCTAAACCTACCCCTAACCCTAACCCTACCCATAACCCTAACCCTACCCCAAACACTAACCCTAACCCTAACCCTAAAACCCTAAACATAATCCTAACCCTAACCCTAACCCTATCCATAACCCTAGACCTAGCCCTAACTCTACACCTACCTCTAACCCTAACCCTAACACTAACACTTACCCTACCACTACCCCTACCCCTAACCCTAACCCTACCCCTTACCCTACCTCTAAACCTAACCCTACCCCTAACCCTAACCATAACCCTACCCCTAACCTAACCCTAACACAAACCCGATCCCTACCCCTAACCCTAACCCTAACCCTACGCCTAACCCTAACAATAACCCTAACCCTAACCCTAACACTACCCCTACCCCTACCCCTACCCCTAACCCTAACCCTAACCCTACCCCTAAACCTAACCCTAACCCTAACCCTACCCGTACCACAACACCTAACCCCACCCCAAACCCTAACCCTAACCCTAACCCTATAGCTAACCAAAACTCTAACCCTAACCCTAACCCTACACCTAACCCTAACCCTAAACCTAACCCTAACCCTTTCCCTAACGCTAACCCTAAACCTAATCCTACCCCGAACCGTAACTGTAACCCAAACCGTTACCCTACCCCTAACGCTAATCCTAACCCTAACCCTAACCCTAACCCTAACCCTACTCCTACCACTAACTCTAACCCAAACCCTAACCCTAACCCAAAACTTAACCCTAACCTTAACCCTAACTGTAACCCTACCCCTACCCGTAAACATAACACTAACCCTAACCCTAACCCTAACCCTAAACCTTCCCCTAACCCTACCCCTAACACTAACCCTAACCCTACCTCTACCCCTAACATTAACCCTAACCCTACCCCTACCCCTACCCCTAATCCTAACACTAAACGCTAACCCTAATCCTAACCCTAACCCTAACCCTAACCCTAACCCTTACCCAACCCTAACCCTAAGCCTACCCCTACCCCTACCCCTACCCCTAACCCTAACCCTACCCCTAACCCTAACTCTCCCCCTAACCCTAACCCTAAGCCTAACCCTAAACCTAAAACGCTAACCCTAATCCAAACCTACCCGTAACCCTAACCTTAGCCTTAGCCCTAACTCTACAACTAACCCTAACCTTAGCCCTACCCCTACCCCTAACCCTAACTCTAACCCTAACCCTAACATTAACCCTAACCCTAACCCTAACCCTACCACTACCCCTAACCCTAAACGTAACCCTACCCCTACCCATACCGCTAACCCTAACCCTAACCCAAACCCAAACCATACCCCTACACCTACCCCTAACCCTACCCCTAACCCTAACCCTAACCGTACCCTAACCCTACCCCTACCCCTTCCCCTAACCCTAAACCTAACCCTACACTTAACCCTAATCCTAACCCTGACCCTACCCCTTCCCCAGCCCTACCCCTACCCCTACCCCTACCCCTAACCCTAACCCTACCCCTACCCCACCCCTACCCCTAACCCTACCCCTTCCCCTAACCCTAACCCTTACCCAACCCCTACCCCTATACCTAACCCTAACCCTAAGCCTAGCCCTAGCCCTAACCCTAATCTAAACCCAACCATAACCCTACCCCTACCCCTAACCCTAAACCTAATCCTAACTCTAACATTAACCCTACACCTACCCCTACCCCTACCCCTACCCCTAATCCTACCCCTACCCCTAAAACTAACGCTAACCCTAACCCTAACCCTACCCATAACCGTAAACCGAACCCAAACCCTACCCCTACCTCTCCTCCAAACCCTAACCCTAATCCTAACCCTAACCCTACTCTTGACCCTACACCTAAAAGTAACCCTAAACCTACCCCTACACCTACCCCCAACCGTAACCCTAACCCTAAAACTAACCCTACCCCTAACCCTAACCCTACCCCTACCCCTTACCCTAACTCTACCCCTAACCCTAACCTTAACCCTAACCCTAACCCTACCCCTACCAGTACCCCTAACCCTAAACATAACCCTACCCCTACCCCTACTCCTACACCTATCCCTAACTCTAACCAGAACCCAAAGCCAAAACCTACCATTACCCCTAAACCTAAACCTACCCCTAACCCTACCCCTAACCCTACCCCTTACCCTACCTTAAACCTAACCCTAATTCTAACCCTAACCCTACACCTAAATGTAACCCTAACCCTAACCCTAACCCTAACCCTCACCCTCACCCTCCCGTAACCCTAACTGTAACCCTAAACCTAACCCTACTCCTAACGCTAACCCTAACACTAACCCTAAACCTACTGCTAACGCTAACCCTAACCCTAACCCTAACCCTACCACTACCCCTAACCCTAACCCTAACCCTATCCCTACCCGAAACTGTTACCCTAACGGTAACCCTAAACCTAACCCTACCCCTACCCCTTCCCCTAACCCCAAACCTAACCCTACACTTAACCCTAATCCTAACCCTAACCCTACCCCTTCCCCAACCCTACCCCTACCCCTACCCCTACCCCTACCCCTACCCCTAACCCTAACCCTACCCCTACCCCACCCCTACCCCTAACCCTACCCCTTCCCCTAACCCTAACCCTTACCCAACCCATACCCGTATACCTAACCCTAACCCTTAGCCTAGCCCTAGCCATAACCCTAATCTAAACCCAACCGTAACCCTACCCCTACCCCTAACCCTAGCCCTAATCCTAACTCTAACATTAACCCTACCCCTACCCCTACCCCTACCCCTACCCCTAACCATAATCCTACCCCTACCCCTAAAACTAACGCTAACCCTAACCCTAACCCTACCCATAACCCTAAACCTAACCCAAACCCTACCCCTACCTCTCCTCCAAACCCTAACCCTAATCCTAACCCCAACCCTACTCTTGACCCTACACCTAAACCTAACCCTAAACCTAACCCTACCCCTACCCCTCACTGTAACCCTAACCCTAACCCTAACCCTACCCCTAACGCTAACAATACCCCTACTCCTAACACTAAACCTAGCCCTAGCCCTAACTCTACCCCTACCCCTCCCCCTAACCCTAACCCTAACCCTTACCTTACCACTACCCCTGCACCTAACTCTAACCCTAAACCTAACCCTACCGTAAACCTAACCCTTACCCTAACCTTAAAACCCTACCCCTAATCCTAACCATAGCCTTAACCCTAACCCTAGCCCGAGCCCTAAACCCTACCCCAACACTTACCCTATCCCTAGCCCTAACCGTAACCCTACCCTAGCCATAAAAATAACCCTAACCCTACCCCGAACCGTAACCGAAACCCTAGCCCTAACCCTACCCCTAACGCTAAACCTACCCCTAACCTTAACACTACCCATAACCCTAACCCTACCCCAAACACTAACCCTAACCCTAACCCTAAAACCCTAAACCTAATCCTAACCCTTACCCTAACCCTAACCCTTAGGCTAATCCTAAACCTAACCCTACGCCGAACCGTAACCCTAACCCTAACCCTAACCCTTTCCCTAACGCTAATCCTAAACCTAATCCTACCCCGAACCGTAACTGTAACCCAAACTGTTACCCTACCCCTAACGCTAACCCTAACCCTAACCCTAACCCTAACCCTAACCCTACTCCTACCCCTAACCCTAACCCAAACCCTAACCCTAACCCAAACCATAACCCTAACCCTAACCCTAACCGTATCCCTACCCCTACCCCTAAACTTAACCCTAACCCTAACCCTAACCCTAACCCTAAACCTTCCCCTAACCCTACCCCTACCCCTAACCCTAACCCTACCTCTACCCCTAACATTAACCCAAACCCTAACCCTACCCCTACCCCTACCCCTAATCCTAACACTAAACACAAACCCTAATCCTAACCCTAACCCTAACACTAACCCTCCCCCTAATCCAATCCTAACCGTAACCCTACCCCTACCCCTACCCCTACCCCTACCCCTACACCTACCCCTAACCCTAACTCTACCCCTAACCCTAACCCTAAGCCTAACCCTAAACCTAAAACGCTAACCCTAATCCTAACCTACCCGTAACCCTAACCTTAGCCCTAGCCCTAACTCTACAACTTACCCTAACCTTACCCCTAACCCTAACCCTAAACCTAACTCTAATCCTAACCCTAACATTAACCCTAACCCTAACCCTAACCCTACCACTACCCCTAACCCTAAACGTAATCCTACCCCTACCCCTACCGCTAACCCTAACCCTAACCCAAACCCAAACCATACCCCTACTCCTACCCCTAACCCTACCCCTAACCCTAACCCTAACCCTACCCTAACCCTACCCCTACCCCTTCCCCTACCCCTCAACCTAACCCTACACTTAACCCTAATCATAACCCTAACCCTACCCCTTCCCCAACCCTACCCCTACCTCTACCCCTACCCCTAACCCTAACCCTACCCCTACCCCACCCCTACCCCTAACCCTACCCCTTCCCCTAACCCTAACCCTTACCCAACCCCTACCCCTATACCTAACCCTAACCCTAAGCCTAGCCCTAGCCCTAACCCTAATCTAAACCCAAACGTAACACTACCCCTACCCCTAACCCTAACCCTAATCCTAAATCTAACATTAACCCTACACCTACCCCTACCCCTACCCCTACCCCTAACCCTAATCCTACCCCTACCCGTAAAACTAACGCTCACCCTAACCCTAACCCTACCCATAACCGTAAACCGAACCCAAACCCTACCCCTACCTCTCCTCCAAACCCTAACCCTAATCCTAACCCTAACCCTACCCTTGACCCTACACCTAAACCTAACCCTAAACCTAACCCTACCCCTACCCCTAACCGTAACCCTAACCCTAACCCTAACCCTACCCCTAACGCTAACCCTACCCCTACTCCTAACACTAAACCTAGCCCTAGCCCTAAATTACCCCTCCCCCTCCCCCTAACCCTAACCCTAACCATTACCGTACCACTACCCCTGCACCTAACCCAAACCCTAAACCTAATCCTAACCCTAACCCTAACCCTTACCCTAACCTTAAAACCCTAACCCTAATCCTAACCCTACCCTAACCCTAACCCTAGCCCGAGCCCTAAACCCTACCCCAACACTTACCCTATCCCTAGCCCTAACCGTAACCCTACCCTAGCCATAAACATAACCCTAACCCTACCCCGAACCGTAACCCAAACCCTAGCCCTAACCCTACCCCTAATGCTAAACCTACCCCTAACCCTAACCCTACCCATAACCCTAACCCTACCCCAAACACTAACCCTAACCCTCACCCTAAAACCCTAAACCTAATCCTAACCCTAACCCTAACCCTATCCCTAACCCTAGACCTAGCCCTAACTCTACACCTACCTCTAACCCTAACCCTAACCCTAACACTTACCCTACCTCTACCCCTACCCCTAACCCTAACCCTACCCCTTACCCTACCTCTAACCCTAAGCCTAACCCTAACCCTAACCCTAACCATAACCCTACGCCTAACCCTAACAATAACCCTAAGCCTAACCATAACCCTAACCCTAAACCTACCCCTACCCCTACCCCTAACCCTAACCCTAACCCTACCCCTAAACCTAGCCCTAACCCTAACCATACCCGTACCCCTACACCTAACCCTACCCCAAACCCTAACCCTAACGCTAACCCTATACCTAACCAAAACTCTAACCCTAACCCTAAACCTAACCCTACACCTAACCCTAACCCTAACCCTAACCCTAACCCCAATCCTAACCCTAAACCTAACCCTACCCCTAAACCTAAACCTTAACCTAACCCTACACCTAACCAAAACTCTAACCCTAACCCTAACCCGACCGCTAAACTAAAACTAACCCTAACCCTACACCTACACCTACCCCTACCCCTGACCCTAACCCTAACCCTAACCCTACCCCTACCCCTAACCTACCCCTAACCCTAACCCTAACCCTAATACGCTAACCGTAATCCTAACCCTAACCCTAACCCTAACCCTAACCCTACCCTAGCCCTAATTCTAACCCTACACCTAACCCTACCCCTACCCCTAAGCCTAACCCTAACTCTACCCCTAACCCTAACCTTAACCCTAACCCTACCCCTACCATTACCCCTAACCCTAAACCTAACCCTAACCCTACACCTACACCTAACCCTAACCCTAACCCTAACCCTAATCCAAACCCTACCCCTACCCTAATCCTAACCCTACCCCTAAACCTAGCCCTAACCCTAACCATACCCGTACCCCTACACCTAACCCTACCCCAAACCCTAACCCTAACGCTAACCCTATACCTAACCAAAACTCTAACCCTAACCCTAAACCTAACCCTACACCTAACCCTAACCCTAACCCTACCCCTAACCCCAATCCTAACCCTAAACCTAACCCTACCCCTAAACCTAAACCTTAACCTAACCCTACACCTAACCAAAACTCTAACCCTAACCCTAACCCGACCGCTAAACTAAAACTAACCCTAACCCTACACCTACACCTACCCCTACCCCTGACCCTAACCCTAACCCTAACCCTACCCCTACCCCTAACCTACCCCTAACCCTAACCCTAACCCTAAAACGCTAACCGTAATCCTAACCCTAACCCTAACCCTAACCCTAACCCTACCCTAGCCCTAATTCTAACCCTACACCTAACCCTACCCCTACCCCTAAGCCTAACCCTAACTCTACCCCTAACCCTAACCTTAACCCTAACCCTACCCCTACCATTACCCCTAACCCTAAACCTAACCCTAACCCTACACCTACACCTAACCCTAACCCTAACCCTAACCCTAATCCAAACCCTACCCCTACCCTAATCCTAACCCTACCCCTAACCCTGACCCTAACTCTAAGCCTACCCCTACCCCTAACCGTAACCGTAACCCTAACCCTAACCCTATCCCTACCCCTTATGCTAACCCTAACCATAACCCTAAACTTACCCCTAATGCTGACCCTAACCCTAACCCTAAACCTACCACTACCCCTAACCCTAACCCTAAACCTAACCCTTCCCCTCAACCTAACCCTAACCCTAACCCTAACCCTACCCCTACTCCTAACCCTAAACCTAACCCTACACCTAACCGTAACCGTAAACCTAACCCTAACCCTACCCCTAAACCTAACCCTAACCCTTACCCTAACCCTACCCCTTAGGCTAACCCTAACCATAAACCTACGCCGAACCGTAACCCTAACCCTAACCCTAACCCTTTCCCTAACGCTAACCCTAAACCTAATACTACCCCGAACCGAAACTGTAACCCAAACCGTTACCCTACCCCTAATGCTAACCCTAACCCTAACCCTAACCCTAACCCTAACCCTACTCCTACCCCTAACCCTAACCCAAACTCCAACCCTAACCCAAACCTTAACCCTAACCCGAACCCTAACCGTAACCCTAAACCTAACCCTACCCCTACACCTAACCGTAACCCTAACCCTAACCCTAACCCTAAACCTTCCCCTAACCCTACCCCTAACCCTAACCCTAACCCTACCTCTACCCTTAACCTTAACCCTAACCCTAACCCTAAACCTACCCGTACCCCTACCCCTACCCCTAATCCTAACACTAAACGCTAACCCTAATCCTAACCCTAACCCTAACCCTAACACTAACCCTCCTCCTAACCCATCCCTAACCATAACCCTACCCCTAGCCCTACCCCTACCCCTAACCCTAACCCTAACCCTACCCCTAACCCTAACTCTACCCCTAACCCTAACCCTAAGCCTAACACTAACCCAAAAAAACACTAACCATAATCCTAACCTACCCGTAACCCTAACCTCAGCCCTAGCCCTAACTCTACAACTAACCCTAACCTTACCCTTACCCCTAACCCTAACCCTAACTCTAACTCTAACCCTAACATTAACCCTAACCCTAACCCTAACCCTACCCCTACCGCTAAACCTAACCCTAACCCAAACCCAAACCATACCCCTACTCCTACCCCTAACCCTACCCCTATCCCTAACCCTAACCTTACCCTAACCCTAACCCTAACTCTAACCCTAACCCTACCTCTAACCGTAAGCCTAACCCTAATCCTAACCCTAACCCTAACCCTACCCTAACCCTAACCCTAACCCTAACTGTAACCCTAACCCTAACCCTAACCCTAACCCTACCCTAACCCTAACCCTAACTGTAACCCTAACCCTAACCCTAACCCTACCCCTACCCCTACCCCTAACCCTAACCCAACCCCTACCCCTATCCCTAACTCTAACCCTAACCCTAACCCTAACCCTAGCCCTAGTCCTAACCCGAACCTACAGCCAACCGTAACCCTCCCCCTACCCCTAACCCTAACCCTAATCCTAACCCTAACCTTAACCCTACCACTACCCCTACCCCTACCCCTAACCCTAACCCTACCAATACCCCTAAACTTAACGCTAACCCTAACCCTAACCCTACCCATAACCCTAAACCTAATCCAAAACCGACCCCTACCCCTCCTCCGAACCGTAACCCTTATCCTAACCATAACCCTACCCTTGACCCTACACCTAACCCTAACCCTAACTCTAACCCTACCCCTACCCCTAACCATAACCCTAACCCTAACCCTAACAGTACCCCTACCGCTAACCCTACCCCTACTCCTAACCCTAAACCTAGCCCTAGCCCTAACTCTACCCCTATCCCTAACCCTAACTCTAACCCTAACCCTAACCCTTACCCTACCACTACCCCTGCCCCTAACCCTAACCCTAACCCTAACCCTACCCCTAACCCTAACCCTAACCCTAAAACCCTAATCCTATTCCGAACCCTAACCCTAACCCTAACTCTAGCCCTAGCTCTAAACCCTAACCCTAACCCTAACCCTACCCTAGCCCTAACCCTAACGCTAGACCTAGCCCTAAACCCTAACCCTAACACTTACCCTATCCCTAGCCCAAACCTTAATCCTAACCCTAGCCGTAAACATAAGCCTAACCCTACCCCGAACCATAATCCCAACCCAGCCCTAAACCTACCACTAACGCTAAACCTACCCCTAACCCGAACCCTACCCATAACCCTAACCCTACCCCAAACCCTAAACCTAACCCTAACCCTAACCCTACCCCTAACCCCAACCCTAACACTAACCCTAACCCTAACCCTAAAACCCTAAACCTAATCCTAAACCTAACCCTAACCCTATCCCTAACCCTAGCCCTAGCCCTAAGTCTACCTCTATCTCTAACCCTAACCCTAACCCTTATCCTACCCATACCCGTAACCCTAACTCTAACCCTACCCCTAACCCTACCCCTAACCCTAACCCTAACACAAACCTGATCCCTATCCCTAACCCTAACCTTAACCCTAACCCTAACCCTACGCCTAACCCTAACAATAACCCTAAACCTAACCATAAGCCTAACCCTAACCCTAACCCTACTCCTACCACTAACCCTAACCCAAACCCTAACCCAAACCCAAACCTTAACCCTAACACTAACCCTAACCGTAACCCTACCCCTACCCCTAAACGTAACCCTAACCCTAACCCTAACCCTAAACCTTCCCCTAACCCTACCCCTAACCCTAACCCTAACCTTACCTCTACCCCTAACATTAACCCTAACCCTAAACCTATCCCTACCCCTACCCCTACCCCTACCCCTAATCCTAACACTAAACGCTAACCCTAATCCTAACCCTAACCCTAACCCTAACCCTCCCCCTAACCCAACCCTAACCCTAACCCTACCCCTACCCCTACCCCTACCCCTAACCCTAACCCTAACCCTACCCCTAACCCTAACTCTACCCCTAACCCTAACCCTAAGCCTAACCCTAAACCTAAAACGCTAACCCTAATCCTAACCCTAACCCTAACCCTAACACTAACCCTCCTCCTAACCCATCCCTAACCATAACCCTACCCCTAGCCCTACCCCTACCCCTAACCCTAACCCTAACCCTACCCCTAACCCTAACTCTACCCCTAACCCTAACCCTAAGCCTAACACTAACCCAAAAAAACACTAACCCTAATCCTAACCTACCCGTAACCCTAACCTTAGCCCTAGCCTTAACTCTACAACTAACCCTAACCTTACCCTTACCCCTAACCCTAACCCTAACTCTAACCCTAACCCTAACATTAACCCTAACCCTAACCCTAACCCTACCACTACCCCTAACCCTAAACGTAACCCTACCCCTACCCATACCGCTAACCCTAACCCTAACCCAAACCCAAACCATACCCCTACTCCTACCC